>JAVKLA010000081.1:38098225-38136274 GCA_034782735.1 Sagittarius serpentarius
ATACTGAACTGAAAACACAGCACTGTACCAGCTACTAGGAAGACAATTAACTCTATCCCAGCCGAAACCAGGACAGTCTGTTTTTTAGCTTCCCTTCTTGTAAGCACAGGTTTGTCCCTAGGTGAGATGTGAACTCTGTCATAGAAGTGAACGTATTACTATCAGAAACATCTGAGAAAGACTTACAGTTCCCACCATGTCTGCTCCTCTCCCATCAGCACCCAGAGACCAGATGTTCCCTGCCTTCGGACACACTCCTTACTTTGCTTCAGGTAGAAGTCAGGTTATCTCAGCTCCCCAGTCTAAAACTGTTCAAAAGTTAACTGGTTGTTCTACTTGAAACTGCCCTCAAACTCAAACTGCCCTGCCATAGCTGGTAGCAAAGCCCTCTCGCACCATCCCCATGAGGTGATCCTGGAAAACAAAAGCCTTCTATGGTCAAAGACTCCCAGCTGTATTTTGGGAACTGCCCTTTTTCTAAACTGAGCAATCTTTGGGTTTACTTTTGATTTTAGGGGAAGTTAACAGCCACTTAGCAACCACACACCAATCTTTGAGGTGACCTGATCTTGAATTCACCCTAAAGGTTTTTACTTCTACTCTGTCTGCCCCACCTTCTCCTCCTCATGACAAGGATTTTCAGGGGGACAAGAGCACAGTTGTTCTGACAATACATCACTTCCCAGCTGTGGGAAGCTGCAATAACCTCTGACTCCTCTCTCGAAGATCTGCTGGTTTTGTACTCTTTGCTCTTCTATTCAGCCCATTGACTTTCCCTCCCTTATCTTCAATCCCTAATTAGCAGAGATTAAAGGAACTGATTTTTTTTAGAAAAGGAAATAAACAAAAGGCATCAGGGATGAGTTGAAGGGTAGGGGGAAAAAAAGTAAAGAATCGGCACAGTCTCCCTCTTGAGAAGGTCATCCCGAGGAGGAGAAAGAGCAAAATCAATGTATTTTGGCTCAGCAGTGATGGGAGTCAATCCATCAGGCAAACCGATGGCAGTCAGTCAGGCTCTCACAGACACCACCTGTCCCTGCCAGCAAAATGTCACATTTCTGAATTCATTTCCATAGCAAGATAGCACTCCCCCTGGGGCAGCATTTAACAGTTTCACAGCTGTGAGAGCAACCTACTGAACAGGGAGAGGAAAGGCAGCTCTTCTTCCCCACCACCTGAGGCAACCAGTATTTCAAAGGACCACATCCAGAATCACACTTTTTCGAGCATTTGCTTTCTTTAAGCTGGGGCCCCTAAATCAAGATTCACTAAAGGAATACCCCACTTTCCCATTTTTGTATCACTAACCAGAGCAAAACATGGCACCTGTATCTCTCTCACCCCAGAGTTTAACTTCCCCAGCTGCATCAAATCCCTCACAGATGAAGGTGACAGCATTGACCTCAACTAGCTACATCGAAGTAAAAATTTAGCTTGTATTCACTATAATTCTAGCTATCTTTGTTATAGCAGAGTCTTGTCATGGTAGGGCTGATTCCCTTCAGTTTGTTCAGAGAGCACACTTTTAGTGATTGTCATTATCGCTGGACATAGCGGTGACAAACTTCCTTGAAGTTCTCTGCTCATCCACACCAAAACCAGCACTTACCTTTCCAGCACAAGGGGAAGAATGCTGTACTCTTCCCTTCCACCTTTCATCTCTCATTGGGAATACCATCAGTGTAATTTTTCAATGTCAGACAGCATCAACAGAATCTCCAGAAGCGGTAAACTTCTAGCACAGAAATACTTTCAGGAACTTTATTTTAAATGTTTTTAATTGGCAGTGCAACAGGCTGGACTGAGGTATAGGAGAGCAGATACTCCAGTTGCAACCTGAACTTTAATTTTGTCCATTTAGGCACACATCAGATCATTAGAGACAGTTTGCAAGTTTAAGAAGATGTCAAGCTGGGGGCAGGAGGGCACAACTCTACTTATAACTTAGGAGGCAGAAGTTTAAAGTTCAATTCATGCCAAAGTTCTGATTTAGCAGAGCACTTGGTCCAAAGTCTCAAAATATTTCACATTTCTCCCCTTCTTGAAAGGTATAATTCCACCATTTAGGTTCTTCTGACATCCTCAGAAATCATTTATCAGCCGTCTAACAGCACAGGTTGTCTAGTTCCAGCAGCCCCCAAGTTCATAGGTATGGGTTAGTGAAAAAATGACAAAGAGGTGGGGCAGTGACACCAGCCAGCTCCCAAGTGCAGGAGGATTTAAGTGAAGATACTTAGCGCTAAATCTTTCAAAACAGGCACACACATTCCTCCTGTTGACTCTCCTGTAGGATGTCCAAAAAGGGACAGATGAACCGATGGCAAGGTAACACCCTGAATGGCCTTATTTAGCTTTGTCAGAACTGGTTTGACTGGTGTCCCACCCTGCTAGCGGTAGACATGCACAGTGACAGGCTGGCTGAAGTTTTGGCCCCAAAGTCCCTCAAGCAGGACTGACAGATTGGGGAGGGGAGCCCGCCTGCACAAGAGCTCCAGGGTCACCCAAAAAATCCAACACGTGCCAGGGGAGAGACCCCTGGCTGAGCGGTGTGGTCACAGCCAGTGCTGTAACCGCTCTGAAACGCAGGATCACGCTACGAGGACACATGCCCAGAGGTGCGTGGTCCACCATGAAGCCTAATGCTGAGCCTTCACGTTTTTAATTTTTGATATATACATAGAGAGAGAGTTAGGTAGTTATAACAAAATTCTCATTTCATGGCAAGCTCTACCTTATCTCACTCAGTGTCCTCATTTGAGAAATTCTTACAAAAACATACAGACAGCTCACAGTTTTGTAAGCATTTCAATGCTTCGGTAAAAGGTCTTTGATGACAAATATTGCTAACTGCCTTCACAGAAGTAGATATGCAAACAAATCGTCTTGCACTATAAACAGTGTGACAACATTTAGCAGAGTCTTCATCTTTAAATTTATATTGCTAATCTACTTATAATATACTTACATGCCGTTTCAGTTTTTTTGTGTTTGTTTTTTCTTAATCTTCTTTAAAATTAATATATATTAATTTGGACTTCACAGTCACTATATGTATTAACCCAGTTGGTGGAAAAATTGTAAGGTACTTTGTCTTAATTGTAGCACCATGATACAGAGCCATTAAATATCCGTATAATTTTATATTGTTGCCCTGAAGGCCCTTACTTGAAGTCAACCTTTTCTCTTCTTTTCCCATTTTTTAAGCAAGACTTAATTTGTAAGTGTTAAGAAAGTAGGGAAAATGACTTTACCTTAGTTCCTTTATATTTTTTTCTCCCACTTTTATTCTCACTTTTGAAGGTTAATATAAATGAGTGCAGAAAAGTGTGTCTCTAGTTAATTATGCTTTAGGGAACTTTATTTTCTCCTCCCTCCCCCAAATTCTATTTTAAGGCCCAGTCTCATTCTCTCATTCATTAAGAAACATTAGGAAACAGCCAGCTATATCATATAGCAGACGATTCTTCCTTTCATGCACATCCCCAGCTCACCCTCTTTGCATTGTATAACTCAAAGACAATTCAAGTTGAACTAGGTCCCTTTGAAAACAAAACTGAAGGGTACCTTTTTTGTTTGTTTTTCCTTGATTGCCAGGTAAAACTATAGCATGATACCCACTATCTTTAGCTTCTCACACAGAAAAAGTAAAGAACAACCCACATCTCCTGTGACAGATTTCCCTGTGATTCTCCTCCCCCATAACCCTAGCCCATATATTATTTATTCTGAAGGAAGAGCCTAACCTGACACAGGTAACAGAGCCAAGCTCCAGCTTTCAAATGAACTCTTGGGCTCACAACTTTTTATACGCAGATTCAGGAGGGAGTCCCTAATCAGTTAGTATCATCAGTCCCAAGCATTTAACAAATCAGAATTCGCACCCCTTTCTTCTTCTAGCACCTTCACAATCCTTGTGTGGTTGCACTCCATCTTCGACAATAACAGAGCTTTGGATAGGAAGAAGACCCCATCTTACCAAAAAGCACTTCTGTTGCTCTGTGTGAGAAAAAGCGCTCACAAAGTCAAAAGCAAAGAAACCATTAAAAAAAAAAAAATAAAAGACCATTATATGATTGCATAATACAATATCATAGTAGGTCAAAGGAGTTTCTATCACACCACCACTGAAGAGCAGAGTTAAAGACAGACAGGGAGGCAGGTGTGTCTGGCCATCGCTTCCTCATGTTGGAATACTCTGGGCCAGTTAATACTGTGGCCAGAAATCTCATCAGCCAACAGCAGCAGAGGCAGTGACAAGTTCACAGTTTTTTCTCAGCACAAAGCCACAGAACAGCGCTGATGGCACAACCAGTGGATCAGCATGGCATGACATGGAGGCAGAAATAGGCAGTGGCGAAGGGAACACCCTTAGCTAGTATTGCAGTCTGATGCAGTGAGCTAGTCTTTGTTCTGTCTGCTACTGTAGCTGGGTGAAAAATCTGTTGTCCAAGATAAGTTTTAAATAACATGCATTTATGGGTTTGAGATTTTGAGCTTTTTTTTTCACTTCACTTCTCTGTATTTTACCTCTAAAAAAAAAAAAAGTGTCAGAACTGAAGGGTCAGAAATCTAAAAATTTAAAATCTAACATTTTCTTTGACTAAAGGAAAACAGATTTTTTGTTGGCTTTTTTTTGTTTTGTTTTTTTGAAATGTACTATTTACCCAAGGAAGAGCACATGAAAAAAGATAACCAACAGAGGAGGGATTTTTTTTTTTAGGTAAACACATCATTCTTTGTGACTAAGCATAAAAAAATTGGTTAGGCCATTGGCCAGGTGTGTCAGGAATAAAGATTTGCTCTGGGTAATGGCTAATGCTGTTAACACAGCAATGAAGAGATGTTTTCTCTGAGCACTGAGCCAGCAGAGCAAAGCTATCTCCAGAGTCACGAGCAATCCTGTCCATTTTCTCCACTACAGGCTTTCCACCTGCAACCTCTTCGTGCTCTCTCTGCACTCATTTAAAATCATTGTGGAAAACCAAAGAAACCACATACACACCCATTTCCACGCCTGGCTTCACAGTCTTCTGGCAGTTTATAATAAAGTGGCATTTCTCTGTGATATTGGGTGACATGAAAGACAGAAGGGCAATTTACTAGAACAAACACTCCAGCAATTGATCTGCAGCAGCTGTTAAACTCCTAAGCCAGGAAGAGCCCGAGTGAGTTATCAGCCCATCGAACGCTGCAGGCCCAAGCCACTGCTTCCATCTGCAACGCAGATCTGTCAAGGGAAGACAAAAGTCTTACTAAGTCAGTGGCAAAGCTCCCGGTGACCTCCTTACAGGATCCAAAACAGAAACCTGAGCTCTCGAGACTCAAAAGAGACAAAGCTGAAGAACAGATAGGAACCCCCAAGTTCTTACGGGCATGAAGAGAGGAAGAGTGGCCACTACCAGAAGGACGATACTGGACATTAGTCTCATCTCCTAAGTCAAACCCTACCACTCTTGGGCTCCAGCTCTATCTCCGATCACAGGCAGAGCGTTCTGCACAGTGATAGCTTCTAGCAGCAACGAGGGACTTCACAGCATCTGCACTGAAAGGCAGAGTATAGTTTAGCAGATCTTGTCCATTTTGAAATTCTCAAGACCAGTGGATTTTCCTTCCTTAAGATACTGACTACGCTGTTTAAAATAGAAAGGCTTTGGTTGGTTGGCTTTTTAATCAGCACAGCCAGATATCTATTTCTTAAAAAATTGCACCTGCCCAGCCAAGACCTTAGTTTTTAAAATCAAATTCTTCAGAAGATGAATATTTTTGTATACCTATAGTAGAATTCAGCTCTCTTAGGAGGTAGTTCAGCACTTTTTTTTTTCTTTAAAGGCTTGTTAAGATCATTAACATTCCAAGTGACTATTTTAAAGTACTATTAGTCTACATTATGCAGTAGAATTAAGGAGAGGTCTATTAAAACCAAGGTTTGCCTTATTTCCTTTTAATTCTCTAAGGTGAACTCAAATACCAAGAAATAGAAGGCACTTGTATCAGACTACTTCAGTGAAGCAAGGAAAGGGGGAGGAGGGAAGAAGCTTTAAAACTTTGTTTCTAGACCCCCATGTATTTCTTCAACTTGGTCAACTCTGCAGAGGGAATGCTCTCTTATTTGTCTTCCCACCAGTGACAGTTACAATGAGTCATAGTACGTGCCTACTCCAAGGCAGCACTTTTGTCTCTTGCCTGCCACCATTTTCAGAGATTTATTCAATGCTACCTTGGCCCACCTGTTGCCCACATAAAGAGGCAGAAGCTAGTTACAATGAGTAATAATTTTAATATTGAGAAGAAGAAAAGAAATTAAAACACTTGGATATAGCACAGAACTCTTGCTACTATATTCTTTCAACTAGCCATTCCCTTGCCATCCTAAATCTCCAAGAAGTAAATAAGCAAATGACTGTATTTACCTGTTGGGTTCCAGCCCCAAATACTTTAGGAGCCATACAAACTGTATTAAGAGAGAGTTAAATCCTGGCGAGTTTAAAAAAACTCTTTGCAACTCACTGTATGTTGTAGAGGTGCTTTCTCATTCTTCTTTGGAGTAGGACTTCAGCCACTAAGATATTAGCATATGGCCCATGTGAGTTACACAGGGCTACTTACAGCCAAAGGGAAAACCCAGGTACCTTCAGATATCAAGACCTTTATGCCCAGTAGAAGCATCCAAGATGGATGACATTAATTACTGTCTGGAAACACTCCTTTTCCTTGTTTAAAACAGTGGAGACCTTCCAGCCAAGATGTCATTCTTTGGTCATCTAAAAGGCCATGACTGGGTGTGGGACTCATGGAAGCTATCTACTCTCCACTGGTTTAAATAACCCATTCTTCATCCTTCTGAGATATATAACATTGTTCAACTAAAGAATGATATTCTATTACAAACTCAATAAATGCTTTAGTACCACAGTTGCCTGCCATATTTTACAGACCTTCTTAAGCAAGCCAATAGTAAATGCCTACAGCTCAGCTCTGAGCCTCTTAGCAGGATTACAAGGCCAGGGTTGTTTTGCTGCAGTGAGAATCATTGTTTAGAAAAATCAAGATCAGTATGAAAGTTCTTCCTCTAATGACTAAATAATATAATTCAGTTAAAAGCAAAAAGCTAGTAGTCCTTACACATTCTGCTGGATGTGTGCCTTTTATTATTAATTTCGAAGCAAAACATATCTTCCTCCAAGTATCAGAGCAGACATAGGAATTTTTTTCCCTTTGCGTCCTCCCTTTCTCAAGTAAGTCCTCAATTTACAGCTTATCCTCATGGAAGTGGGAGTGAGAAGCACAGCTGAGCATAGGAAGGAGTTTAACCAGGGAACTAGAGAAATCAGTCTCTGGACGGGTATGGTTTCCATATGTTTATAAAACCATCCTCCCAGAAGGAGCGAGTTTATACCTCACACATGGGGAGCCCATTACTGTCACAGAGAATTGGGGGAATTCTCATGCCGGAACAGGACCATCATTGCTTCCCACAATTTATCATCAAGAGCTTCAGGAAAGTGTTGAAATGAGCTCTCTTGGGTCCTGTTTCAGCAGAGCACTAAAATACATTAACTTAAGCTTTTGGATCGCTATATTTGGGCTTCTAGATCAGTATCAGGCTCTACTGCAAATATTTGAAGTGATTTGCAATGACAGCACCTTGCTTCTTTTTGATGCATGCTTTGAACCACATTATCTTCTTTAAATCTCTTCCAGAACTTAGTTTACCAAATACATCAAGGATGGAGGAGCTGCAAAAGCCAGCATTAGAGCTCAAGGTGATCTGGCTGATGTGGAAAAATTGATCTGGAAACGGAGAATGCTATTCAGACAAAACAGGTATTACCCAAAGGAGTATATGGGATGGAGAAGGACTGTCTCGGTGCATCAGCTCTCTAGAAAAGCAATCTGAGGATTACAGCATGCCACAAGCTGAACTGGACAATATTCATTCTGTTCCTCAGAAAAAAAAAAGAATGCATCCAAGCTGGACTTGCAAACAGAAATACAGCCTGAAAAACAGAAAACCATCCTTTTGCTCAGTGCTAGAAAGGCTGCTTCTGCGTTTGGGTATCATATTTCAAGAAGGTGAAGACAGTTCACCTGAGAAGCAAAAAAGGATCAGTATAAGCTGCAAAGCCTGCCCTCTAAGGAAAGTCCACAAGAACTGGAGCTGTCTAGCATAAGGAAGAGAGGACTGAAAGGTAATGCCTTTCAAGTAGATTAAAGATTGCTGCAAAGACAAAGAAAATAAATGATTTTCCAATTTCTATTGTCAATGAACAGTAATAGTTTTGATCAAACTGAATCTCTCTTGCTGTCTAATTCAGGACACTCTTTCCAGCAGTAGGGAGAGGAAAACATTGAAGAGGTTGCCTGGGGACATGGGCAGAACCACCACCGGAGGGGTTTTTGACAACATGCCTGACAAACAAACATCATTAAAGAAGATTCAGGCATAGCTGATCTGCCTCAAGGGCAGAAGCATGAACTAGGAAATTTTTCAAGGTCTTTTTAAGGTTGTCACCTCCTAAATACAAACCACATGGACACATAATGAGTAGAAACAGCTGCAATAGAGCAATTAATTTGCTAAGGTTGGTACCAGGTCAACATCACCCATAGTTTGCAGCGAGCTCTTCAAAGCCCAGGCAAAAGTGTCTGTTGTTAAAAGTTCCTGCCACTGGTCCCAGTTTCCTTGGGCTAGCCCCTGTACTGCCTGGGCCATGGCTGTTGAAGGTTCAGGGCGGATAGATATTAGAAATTATTTGCACTGGGGTCACACAGGCTTGCATTTTCTAATCTTGGAGAGGCCTGTACATAAGATGATAATTATTCATACCCCTCCAGGCACACTACATGTATAAATCAGACATAGGACACATAACATTACAAGCACCACACAGGAACTAAGCCAGGCTCTTCTGTTTTTCTAAAGCAATCTTATAAACCTGAGGAATGCAAAGGAACAAGCACTCTGGGAGCTTAACAAATGAACAGGATCAAGCTTTCAACTATAAGTAGCATTGAAGGATTTCTTTGCTATTGACGCAGATCCCTGGTGGACAGTCTGCTGCCACTTTGAAAAGAATAAGTAACGATTATTAATTGATCGTGAAGTGCCAACAATTTACTAGGTGGTTTCCTGTTTTTCATTTAGCAGCACATGTGAATTTGGGAAGCAATGCCGAAGCAAGGAGCTATTCAGGACAGAGGAGGACAAGAGTGTCTCAGAAACAAGGCTCACAGTCTCACGAGGGAAAGCTTATCTGGGCTGGTTTGTTTTGTTTCAGGAGAGAGCACATACACTACCAAATTTCCTACTTTGGGGTAAAATGCAGGGGTCAGCACACCTTGTGAATCATGGGATCTCCCCCTCTCAGGTCAGTATGGTTTTCTTTTTTTTTTTTTCCCCCATGTCTTATGAGGAGCAGCTGAGGGAACTGGGGTTGTTTAGCCGGGAGAAAAGGAGGCTGAGGGGAGACCTTATCGCTCTCTACAACTACCTGAAAGGAGGTGGTAGAGAGGTGGGGGTCGGTCTCTTCTCCCAAGTAACAAGCGATAGGACAAGAGGAAACGACCTCAAGTTACACCAGGGGAGGTTTAGATTGGATATTAGGAAGAATTTCTTTACTGAAAGGGTCATTAGGCATTGGAGCGGGTTGCCCAGGGCAGTGGTGGAGGCCCCATCCCTGGATGTTTTTAAAAGTCGAGTAGATGTAGTGCTTAGGGACGTGGTTTAGTGGGGGACTTGCAGTGCTAGGTTAATGATTGGACTAGATGGTCTTATAGGTCTTTTCCAGTCTAGGCGATGCTATCATTCTATTTCATGTGGGTCTGCAGTACTGCTTGAAAAAGAAGTGATTGACTCTGTCCAAGTTATCAAACACGAAGGACAGACATTAAGATCAGTGGCTAGTAGCCAGTTGTTAATAGCCACAGTCTTCAGCAAGGTGGTCGGCAAAGTGAAAGGTGAATGGCTTCACCAAGAATGGTACAGCCAATCCCCCTAGGTCTTTCTCCCTCCATCCTTTTTGCATGAGAAAGTAATGCCTTGATGACAGGAGGGAGAATAGGGTTTTCCAGATACTCCATATAGGGGGTGAAAGTGAAGACTTAAATTCAGCACATGAACAAAAGTTATAACAATTTACAAAATATCTGTTGAAGATTTTTAAGGGTTGAGATCCAGTATCACTGATGGAGCAATATGTCAAGTCAGATGGTTAAAGCACAGCAACATTAAAAGCAAGCAAATAAGACAGCGGTCTTAAGTTCATCCAGTGCTATCCAACCTCCATTTTCAACCAGGAGAAATGAGTCCAGCTCATGTTACAACCATCTCTTCCTAAACACAATGGGGAAGAGAAGATACTAGGTCAGGAGCCCAGGACTGTGTCCTGGGGGATCTGCAAGAAAAAGGTACAAGACCTCACCTTTCATTGTAGAAAACTCACGATTTTTAATACAAAGAGTGATAAAATGCTAATACTTAAAAACCCCAACAAACCTAGAAAAACACAGGAAGAACTTAAAGCCGGGAATTTTGAGGCTGGAACTGTGTGCGCTGCCCCTGCTCTCTGCTAACCTACATGTTTGCCTGAGTCAGGTTGTAAGTGTTGGTTTTCATCTGGGTTGAAGTTCATGGCTAGCTCAAAGCCTTCCTACTTAACACTTCTGTTCAAATGTGATACTTTGCACAGATTCATCCTGGATACTGCTCGTTGTTCATGGCATTTATCTGATGGTCCATATTTAATCATCATTCTTTGCATTGAAGAAATCAATTCTCATTAATATTTGTAATGGTTTTTAGTGGGTGTTAATGAAGTGTGGGAAGGTCCTTCAGGGACCATACTCTTCTGTCACATTGGAAGTGACACTAAGTGATGTGATAAACAGTAGCATGTTAGGAGTTCTCAGGTTTTAGCTAGGAACATCATCACAGAACTAAAAAGTTCCTCTCTGTGGGCAAGATGAAAAATAACCAAGCAAATTTAACAAAATGCATCAATAACACACACAAAACCAAGGAGCTTCATGAAACAAGTAGTAAAAGTCATCTTGTAGTCCAGACAAAAACATCACATGAAAAGGTTATTACAACTACTGCCTATTCTTAAACAAATATCAGAACTTATAGAGGAAGAATTGCGGTTGGATGTAGAGTTTACGGTTTCCAGCAAATATATAACAAGTCATTCAGTATAGGGACAGTCAAGTCGATTACCCATCTTTTTCCAAGTATCAGTTGCTTTAAGAAGAAATCACTGCTTTTTCTGCAGAGAGCTACTTTTCAAAACAACTGTTCTACACAAAAAGGTCAGCAAATGAACTTGTTACGAAAGCTATTCTGATGCCCCAGTGCTAAATAATACTTCACCACCCACTGTAATTCTAGATGGTCTTGATTTTCTATCACCTTCTTTTATTCTGTAATGAAAATAGAATTTTATCTCCTTGTTTAATATTGTAATGAAAATACAATATTTAATGTATAATCTTAGGATTTTAAAAATATTGTTTATTAAATGTATAAATAAGGGAATAGTCACTAAGGGCGCATTATTTATGCCAGAATTCTCTGGTGCTGTCAGAACGTTGGTGAAGAGTAACAGATTTAGGAGGAAACAGAACAATTGAGCCAACCCTATAACACTGTTGGATAAGTGCTGTATATCTTATTTGTTTGTGCTTCAACTGTACTGTGTCTGTATTAAAATACGTCTTCTCAGTCACTAATGACACATTTTGGGGATGAACAGCAATACACCACTTTAATCTAGCATCCTAGTTACTGAAACAAGAGTTAAAGTATAGTGATGCATTAAGGGTATACAGAAAACAAAGAAATAAGAGAGAGTGCCTTACAAGACAGAGGTCATGCAGGGGTTCAGTCCTAGAGCTACACTCTAACAGAATCCTAAAGGCCTGGGTAGGAAAGGCACACATTTTTGGCTTGACCTAGGCACTATCACAACCTGCAAAGCTCAGCAAACTGCACAGAAGACCAGATACCATCACTGCAGAGCTGAGATTCTGTTGCCTGAAGGGGAACAGCAAGCAAGAGACTTGGGATATGAAATTTGACCTAAACAAGGCATAATATTTACTGAATGAAAATAAGCTAGGTGAGCTGCAAGTAGAAAAAATATGAAGTTCTAAAAATAAGGTTTGCTCCAATTTCAGTCCATTCACAAATAAGGATCTTCTGGTGATAGTGATGACATTACAGCACAAAATGACTTTTGAGAACACAGCTTAATGTTAGAAAAGGCACAGAGCTGATAAAGATCGTATATCACACAGACACTGCTGTTATCACCAAAGTACCACAGATGACTGGTGCTAGGATGAAGCTATTCATTATAGCTGGTATTAGACCGCAGCTGAAAGTCTCCCCAGCTAAGGTAAGAACTGAGACCATTTCAGCAGCTAAAAGTACATTTGATCAACCGATCTCTTCTCAAATTAGCAGTTTATTTCCTCTGGTTTGTTTTCCCAGCAACCCAGCTCTGAAGTGATGCTTTATCGTATTTGTCTCCGTTTGTATTCAGATATAGCATCCTACAAACTTTACATGCTAATGGAAGAAAACATTCATCTAGCCACAGCAAGTACCATTCTCTTATGTTCATTTTAGGAACTCGTGAAATACACTCGGTATGGAGTATACAGGCAATATGACAAAAGCATCAATGGGCCAAATGCTCAGAGACTTCTGGCAATATGCCAGAGGTACTCCACACCTAAATTTTGCAAGAGTTGTGAGCTTATGGTAGTCTATATGGTGGTGTCCTTTACTGCACTCCTAAAAAAAAAATAAAAAAAAAATAACTTATTCTTACAGTACCTTCTGTTTTGGGGAAGAAAAAACATTAAAAGGATGGTGATGTACACTTACATAAAAATACAAACTAGACCACAGCAGCCAAGACCCTCGCTGCTTCCCTGGCACGTTAAAGACCTGTGACTTGTGGAGGCAGACTGGGGTGCACAGGAGGGCCAGAAGGACTGCAACCAACGACGGTAACCAAGTTACATCCTTTACTGCAGCAACAACAAAACCCAACAAGCAAAAGCAACCAACACAACAACAACATGTCTAGGCAAAATTTTCTCAGGGAAACAAATTGTATCCCACCAAAGTGCAGCCCAGATGAGGGGCTGAATCCCCCTTCCTGCCCAGGCTGGGTCCTGCCTACCCAGCACGCAGGACACTGGCTACCATACCCATGCCCGAGGACACATCAGCTGGTTGTCACACCACCTTAGTTTCTCCTTTTACTTTGAAATCTACAATCTTCTCTCTCTCGGTACAATAGGCAGCAAATGAAACTGTTGGACTATTCTCGGTACAGTAGACAGCAAATAAGAGTTTGGGCTAATACAGTAACTGAAAACACAAATGTCAGACAGACTTTTTTTTAAAAAAAGTGAAATATTTGGGGAGGAATAATCCAAAAAAACTATTAGAAACAGCAAAGTCTTTATTTGAAGGGCTACTATAACAGAAATATGGTCATCTTCCAATATCAGAAGCCTAAACTTGTCTCCTCAAGAACAGAGCAGTGACAGCTGAGGGAAAAGATCAGAGAGACATTCTTCAGTAATTACGCTCCCTCTTATCAAAGGTTTAAAAGACCAGAGTAGTCCTTTTAAAGTTGAGGCGCTGATGTACCAAACGCAGTATGGGCAGCATATCAAGACAACAACTACACAGTTTGCTCTGTAAATATGCTAATAGAGACAGCACCAATTATAGATTTTCTTCTGTTCCTTGAAGTCCTCAGAAAGAGGAAGGTGAAGGAATGATGAAAATATGAACACTGCTAGAAATATAAACAGCTAGTAAAGCCATGGTAAGCCATTTGTTCAGTACCCTGGCAACATTACTAGACAGAATAAGATTAAGTCAAAAGAGCTTCCAGGTGACTTTGCTAGAAGCAGTATTCTTTTCAACAGTTTCCTTGATATTTCTTTCCTCTATATTCAGATAAGCATAAAGACAATTGTGAACATTTCATATAATTAAATAGATGAATTTATGAGCTATTCAAACCCCTGACCAAGAGCTAAAGACATTTGCTGATAATAAAAAAATCTTCCGGCACACCATCTTCTGCAGTCAAAAGATTCCATTAACGCTTTTCTGGGAAACAGTGACAGCGGTGTCCCATTAGTGTAGACAGGCCTTATTTTTCAGGAGTCAGATCTGCTAAACATTTCCTCTCTTCTGGAAAGCTGGCAGCTTGAGTTTGCTACTTTTTTCTTTTCTCCTAAGTTTAGAAAAATTGTTGCACCTTCTAATTAATTGTTCCACCTTGCCCCCTATATAAAGGGGGGTTATAAGACAAACAGAGACTTCTTACCAAAGCCTGTAGTGACAGGACAAGGGTCAATGGTTTTAAATGGTTGAAAGCGAATAGATCTAGACTGGACATAAGGAAGGTTGGTTTTTTTGTTTTGTTTTGGTTTTTTACACTATGCAGGTGGTGAGACAGTGAAAGGGGTTGCCCAGAGAAACTGTGGATGCCCCATTGCTAGAAGCGTTGCTAAAAGGTGCCCATAGCAGGGGAGTTGGACTAGATCTTTAAAGCTCTCTTCCAACACAAACCTTTCTATGATAACTTACTTCTGAGGCTACTCATAGTTTTAACTCATAGCTAGCATCATTATGGGTTGTATATTTCCTTAAGTATTAAATGGAAACATTTGTACACAAAACAAAATTATGAAAGATAATAATAATTTGCAATAAAAACATTTTAAAAGATAAACAATAGGACTTCCATTTATAGACATATTTTAAATTAGTCTTTAGGAAACCCATTGTGCCTACTAAGAAGCAGCAAATTTTATTGCCATAGGTTGGACAGGCAGAGTTCCTGAGCATTTTTAACCAAGTAACCCAATCTGTGATGTGAGCTGTTCAGAAGAGCGCACATTCTGAACTAGACATTCAGCTTCTGTGTTAAAGACTTCCATTCTCAAAGCCTCTCATAAGGAGCAGTGATTGCTTAAGTGCATAAAGATTAGTGATTATGATGGTAAAATCCACTTGCCACTCACAATTTCTTCTCTCAAGATGTTCAAGCCTTAGGAATCCAGCACAAAGCACTTATCAGGGCACACCGCATGCCTCAGCCCCAAGGAAAGAGATCATTGGAGCCTCCTGAGGATTGTAGGGCGGGGGTGGGGGGCGGCCAGAAAGGAGAAAAGCAGTAAAAGCCCCAAAACCTCAGCCACAGAACAACTGTCTAACCTGTCCCTCCTCTCTTTCGGTTGAGTCTTTCTCTGCCATGATGACTTAAGAAGAAAAAGACAGCCTGGCAGTTTGTAAGCATTGAAATCAAAGTTTAAGACGAAGGTCTCTTTGTATTCAAATCCTTATGTGTTGAAGATATAGCTAAGTACCTCATATTGACGCCTGAAATAGAATAATGAGAACAGACATTTTGACTATGAAAATATCTTTCCAGCTTTATAATAGAGGTGCTTAATAACACTTCCATTATAAAGACTGCAGTAAAGGCCCCATTCTAAGCCTTACCCTGAAGGCACCTTTCCATTCATAACAACGGAAAAATCTCTGCTTTCAGTGCAGACTTAACTGTGAACAATTTCTTTCTAAACTGTTTTTACAGATGGAACTAAAATATTGATCTGTCTCCATTTTTGGAACTTGTTTCTCACATTCTTATTATCTGTAGATTAAAAATAGCTTTCATTCCAAAGTGTAAAAAAAAAAAAGAGTACACGCTTTTATATCACATAAATCTTATCTGAATATTTGTACTCCTGCTTCTCTTCTTGCAAAATTAGAATTTCAGAAAGAACTTTCACAATGAAGTTTACTGGGATTTCAAATAAGGAAAAAAGTCATGAAATCTATGAAAATGGGCACTTCATTCCACTAAAAGTAAAGCTACACTTCACAATGTCTTTATAGTTAATGAGCTTTTACGATTACAGCAAACTAAAGTTTATATAGCACTATTTTTCTGTAGTTTTAAAGTACACCAAGGATAGATATTTCATGTGTCGTTCACTACTGGTACCCACATTTAGCAGACTACAAAAAACCCATCTCCTAATGTGTATGCTTACTCAACAAAATCAAACACATTTTTCATTTTTTGTACGCACTTTCAATGCAAGACTCTGGGAACAGAAAATTCATGAAACTTTCTTGGTATATGTAAACCTATTTTGAAAGCTTATTCAAGTCTGAGGCTGCAGGCTTGGGCAATTCTCTCAAATGAACAGTTTTCTTTGCAGAATCCCCCATATTTCAAGCTAAAGCAAATATGGTTTGAAAACACCATTTTGTCTCTCTCTTACCTGAAAATAGTAAAAAAAAAAAAAAAAAAAAAGTATCCATGGAGAGGAGGGGTAAGATAACTAACCACTTGAGCCTCAAGAATCTTCCAAGAAGGATTTAGTCTAAAACTTAGAGTAAGATTTCACATATCAAGAAAAGGGGACACATCCCAGATTGCAAAAGGGAGAATCCACATGGATGAGGAAGATTTATCTTGCTGGCACCATGAAAAGGAAATTGATTTTGTACAGGTGAAGGAAGGATCTGGACGGATTCCTGAAACCTAGCCTATCTCACAGGAAAAATCTAATCTAAACTAGGCATTAAAAGTAGGTATATTTTCACAGCCATGCTCATAAATGTACATACCCCAGCACACAAAGCACGTGTGGTCAAGGACAGACTTCACTTATAGACTTCGCTGTAAATCATCACATTCCAACCACCAAGCACCCAATCAGCCACATGTACCTACTCTCCTGGGTTCAAAGACTACCTTTCCTCTGGCTTCCACTATCTAGCAGGAAAGAAACCACAAAACAGAAAAAGAATAGCTCTTTTAATCATTTGTATTATGCTCCACTCTCTTTCATATTTGATGTGTACAAGAAGCCACTAGGAGAATTACTCAGCAATAGCATCTGCCATGTATTCAAATATGGACGGGTACCTACTTGCATCCCATATTGGATCTGCCTGGCTTATGGGAACAAACACTCACCCCTGGTTCAGATTCTCTAATGCCAAGTTTCTACTTGAAGATGTTGATTCAGTGAAGTCTAAGCTTTCCTGGATGCCGCAACTGTTAAAAGTGCCAATGCAACAAATGCCAGCCTGAATATCCTGTTTTCCGGAGCATCCCAAGAACTCGGGCTGCTGAATGGCCAGGTTCTTCAGCCTGCAAATTCTCTAGCTGTCAAACTGGCTACTCGGTACAACAGACTGTTTAGTTTTTGTTTGGTTTGGGTTCCACCCCCGACTTGGGTCTGCATCAGGAAAAAAGAAAATCTGGGATTTCCTAAACAGAAGTACAAATCGTGTTTCTTTGGCCCTTTGTTTGGATCATCAGCTCCCTTCAGTTGCCATCTTCTGATATTTCAGGTCCTCTATACCCAATCTTCTGTCTTGATGGCCCCTCAACTACCCAGGAGAGAACAACATTTCAAGTCTAATGCCAAGCTAAAATAGACTGCAACGTACAAACACTCTTTAACCTCAGTATTTCTTTTTAGAGGTTAAAAAGACTTGTGTTGTTTTAATGCACACACATGCAACAGAGCTTTTTAATAAAAAATTATTTATTTTGAGGGAGGGAAATTGCTTTGTCTTATAAAGGACAGTGGAATGTAAAGAATAAAAGCCCTTCCTTGAATATGTTTTACACACACAGACTTAATAGATAAGGCATGCTTGCTTAGTTACACAAAACACCAGCAACGAAAGCTCACAGTCTCTTTATCTTTAATTGTTTAAATGTTTATACCTCCCTGTTAGAATCACAGATGTCTTCCATCTAATCACTTTGGCTGAACCCACTGGCATACACGAACCCACCTTTCCTTTATCTGCAGCTCCTACATTGGCTTTCTCTTCTACAGTAAATTGTGGTACCCACCAGGGTACAAGTACCTTTGCCAGGGATTAATGACAGCTTTCCAACTGCTTCTCCACTGCCCTCAAAATTTTTCATTATCTCTATTACTTTCACAAAATAAAAGGGGCAGAGTTTTTCCTTTGCCAAGACATACGCATTTTCTCTTACTAGTTGGTAGTAAGAGAGAAAAACACAGACAGATCCTCAGAGAGCGAACTGCCATCACATCCATTTCTTACAGGGCCATAATGGTACTTCCATCTCCTTCAGGTTCATGTTTGTTCCGCTAGTGGTCCTCTTTTTCACAGAAGATCCAAACACAAACACATTTAAAATAACAAGGGTTTCACAGAGAGTTTTCATTCAATATAATCGGAGAACAAACCACACACAGAGAAAGGTTGAAAGTTTAGCGTTATTCACATTTGAGATTCTGGAGAAGTCCAATCTTATCTTCATTTTTTTTTCCTAGGTTTTTTATCCCTCCTTTCCATTAAGTTCTGGGCTTTTTTTTGTTCTCTTGACATTCAAATACAAAAGATAATGTGCTAATTAGAGTGAGAAGAGATATTTAGTTTCACTTTCATTCTCACAAGGATTATACAAAGATTTCCAGCCAGCTTTCTTTCATTTGCCTACAATTTGCATATAACCGAAGAACATCATCTATTCCTGATTGGGTCTTTCCATGCCATATTTTTATTTGGCGTGTTCATTTCTACTAGAAACAGGGCAATTTCTTTCAATTCACAAAACCATGAGAATGTGCTTTTCCATTGTATCTTCTCTGCTTGAATGACACTTCAGTTTCTCCAGGGAAGTCAATCTGTTGTGAAGGACATCGAGTGCTGTGCTGAGGGTAACATCCTTTGCCTGCAAGGCAGTGCGAACAACCTGAGCCAGTCCATGAAATTCATCACATACAAGCAAACAGACAACGAAACGAAGGGCATTCAGCTGAAACCACAGACCAGATGCTTCCAGGGTATACTTTCACTATGGTTCACTTAATTCTGTCAAAGCCTTTATGATGGCTGGGAGAGAGACATGCGAGTGCATATGTTCCTACGTACTTTTTTCCCCCTCTTTTTCCCAAAGCTGTGAGAAGACTTTAATTGGCAAATCCAGGAGGCTCCAATCAGCCCTGGAATTTCATGTTTTCTGAATGTCAGAAGGCAGCCCTTTTTGCAAGGTATTTTGAACACACCCAATAAACTCTCTAGCTGAAAAGAGTGAAGGCAGGTTTGTAAGCAGAGGCCTTGCTGCTTTGTCTTCCCTTTTAGATACTGAGAAACAAACTATTGCAATTTACGAGCAATACCATGCTGAATTATTTTTCAAATACATCCATGCCCTAAAAGCAGACGGACGAAGGTAGGCATTATTTTTTGATGGGGATATGTCATTTCATACTAAATATGTCCTACTTATTACACTGTCCCTCCAAAAGACAAAGGTTTCTGTAGAAAAGGACATCGTAGCTCCTTACTCTTAGGAGAGCAGTTAATCCTCATTTTAAGGAAGCGTGACCTATTCAACAAGTTCCTGGTACATCGTTATAATTACAAAGTGATTAAAACTATGTTGCCTTGTAGCAGACTTGTTTGTCTGTAGGGATAAACAGGAGGGGAAAAAACAAACAGAGATTTTCTCACATTAATACCGCATCATTACTGCTCCAGTTCTTCCTGTGGAAAGCTGAGAGCATTCTGCAAAAACCTTCTTCAGACCCCCCAGAGACACGGTAAGAGTCCTCAGGGTTAGAAACTCTGACCCCAGGAACTGGGAACTCTTGACATGAAACCAAGCCTTGTAACTGCACGTAACACCACCGACACCAGAGCACTGCTACGAAAGCTCTGTATTACGTGTTGCTCCGGCTTCTTGCACACTGCTATGGTGCTATTTAAACTGATGGGATTTTACTGCAACACATAACCACTTCCCCCTCCTGTGGGGAGGCAAAAAGCAAGTAGCAGAGACTTATACTGAATTTAAACCACTGCCTGCAGTAGTTTGTAGTTTCAAAGGTGTTAAAACCAGAAGAAAACCGTTGAAGTTATGTACTCTGGCCACCTTTATATCTGACAACAATACAGTCTGCCCACATACCCCTAAGACTAATAAACTCTGTTCGGCTAAAATATATCTTCCAGTTAGTTTTGACGTGAGGACAGAGCTAGAGAATCCTTTTTCACTCATGGTAATTTGTTCCAGTGGCCAGTCCCTCTCACTAGCATTTTTTTGTGTGCACACTGATTTTCTATTTTAAATTTGCTGGGCTTTCAGCCACTAGTTCCATCTCCACCTTTTCCCTCACTAGGGTAAATATATTTCAGAACCCATTTTTCCCCCCACCGTGTTTATGTACTACACTGCAAATGTTCCCGAGACAGTTTTCTAATAAGCCAATGTCTTTGCCCTCTCTCTCAATCTGTGTGCATTTCGGACTGCTCTCCAATTCAGTAGCAATTTCACGTTGACTTTCTAGACCACCAAGGAAAGTGCTGAACAGGCAGTTCTGGATTGAGTACAGGCACTTCCACAGCCTTATTCAAAAAGCATCTACTCAGTGATGGTCCCCATTGTTGGGGTTTTTGATATCTGTCATTTTACTAGTTCACAAGTCACTTATAGCTGCACTTCCATGGTCCTGTATAATTTGGCACGTGGTACCAAGTCAATCCACTTATCTCCCACTATTCCCCACTCTTAGCAATAAGAGTCAAATTTCATAAATTCATTTTGATAAACCTGTTTCTGCCCGACAAGACCAGCTCTCCAGCATCCTCTTCGTGTCTCCCACTTCTAGAACAGAAGAAACCCCCTCTACATGCACTCCCAGCTCTGTATGCCAGCTTACAGAATGTATATTCCAGCATTTAATTCTTCATTAAAGGGAGCCCATCTCAGTTGTTTCATTGCTTCATCCCAGACTGAAGACAGGCTAAACATTTCATACTTACCCATGTTACCTTGCTTGACCTTTAAGAACAGCCAGAATGACCTTACTTTCTGCCAACAAGTTGGGATACAAGCAGAGCTTATTACATACACATCATTTTGCTCCATGCACAGAAAAAAAAACCCGAAAAACACACCACCACAGATTTGTTGCAATTTTTTTCAGAGGAACCCTTGTCCTCAGGCTGCCAAGATTCATGTGTTTGGCTCTGTCTCATTCAGGATCTGGTGCCTGTCAAGAGGATAGCCCTCAAATAAGCAGTACAGAACAGCATACGCCTCCGTCTGTGGAGTACTTGGCACCAACTCTGGCAGCAGAAATAGTAAAATATCTGTGGGATGGTAACTACAGAGGGCAGAAACGATTTCCTCACTTACACAGCAACAGCTAGCAGCAGCCACCTCACCTCTTCAAGCCTCAACTTTCCCATCCCGAGAGAGTGGAGACAAAAGGAGGAGCTGCAGGATTTCAGCGGAACATGAAAAAACAAGCAGGTAACCTGCAGCCCAAGCTTCAGAACTTTTATTTATGCATCGCTGACATGCAAACACCACTTGGGAACACAGGACTACAAGAGGCAGGGAGTGGGCAGCAGCATTTTCTCCGAGTGCAGCACCAGTTCTCAGCCTTCAGATCTGCTGCAGAAGACTGGGCAAGAGGCTGAAAACCAGAAGGAAGGGGAACAGGAGTGGGCTCAACATTATAAAGAAAAGCTCTCATCAGGCCACACTGAACTGTGAGGAGTGCTTAAGAACAGTAAAGGGCTGGCAACATGCTCCCATTCACTTCTCAGCAGGTATCTTTTCTGTGACTAGGCACGTATCCACCTTAACTACAGGTGCACCAAAAATAAGAGATACAGTTAAAGCTTTCAGACCTTGGGTTTAAAAATCTCCACAAATGAAAGGTTCCCCCACCCAAGCTGTCTTGTATTGAAAGAAAGAACATATACCCCCAGAGCAGCATCAGAGGAGGGAACAGAATATGCTAAACATAACTATTCAGAAACATGCAATGGCTTTAGTGAAAAACATTACCTTACAGTTAGAATAATTAGACTTGACTAAGGCAGAACCTGAGCAAAGTCTCTTTCTGATAAACTAGATAGCCCACCAGCCAGACACCTCAAAATAAAGTGAAAACTGATGCCAGTTTCTTTAAGAGAACGTTGCCATTTCAGGGATTTTTGTCCCCGTACCTTCTACAATACGCAGCTTGCCTTTTCCTTTGCCAGATTTCATTTCATTATATTTCTTGGACCACCCCAGACACCACTTCTGCCTCTGCTTGGTGTGGACACCCTCCAGGTATTTGTAGATGTTTATTGCCCTAACCCTGCCTGTTAGCCCATGCTTAGTTAAGAAATATCAATTCTCATTTGGATCATCTCTGATGCCTACAGTATCTGTTATTTTCCAATTCCAACATCCAACTAGCTCTCATTTTAGATAGCTACACAGTGTGCTCCCATCCAGAACACCAAGCACACATAACTGTCCGTATTTCTAAGCTCATTGTATCATCAGGAAAAAATTTGCCATAATTAAGAGTCTAAAACAAACATATCCCACTGAGGGCCTTTAAAGTTTATGGCCCATCCAGCCTTGTGTCCTGCACTGTGTAATTTGTGAAGTGCTGTGTTAGCAGGACCGCAGAAGCCGAGATCTGGCATGGGTAGACACTCCCCCCACCCTCCCAACTAATTTATAATCTACACAGTATTTTAAGTCTCAGACAGATGACTGTGAAATAACAATGCACATACTGATTATCTCTCCAGTCTAATAATCTGATTTGAGTTGGAACCTGCTGCAATGATGACATTTCACAAAGAAATGGTCGAACGCCTTCTCTTCAATCTTTCTGTACATCAGAGATCTCAGGAGAGAAGCTTTGCACAGACAGAAAGAGCTACAATCTTATTATACAGAGTTAAAGGGAAGGCACTATGAAACACATGCTGTTTTCAGGCCTTTTATGCTTGAGGAATTATTTTTAATGTCCATGGCCAAATTACAATTTTGCTATAACTGGTCAGTGAAAATTGGTGGGTTTCTCATTCCCTGATTAGAAGATACGCTAAAGATTGGTTTTTTTTCCCCAGCAAATTCAAGCTCTTCTTTTTCTTGCTGGCTGATGCAGAGGGAGTGTTTGGCTGGTAAAAACAATGCTTTAAACAAAGATCTGGGTCCAAGCCTCACCTGCTGTGATATGGAGCAGAACACCAGACTAACAGGCTGAGCACTCCACACCTTGCGTGTGCTCTTCTGCTGGTAGAAACAAGAAGTAGTTTTGGGCCCTAGGCAGAGAAACCCAAATTCAAGCTGAAGTTTTATTAGCTTTTCTTAGAGCTTAGTATAAAAAAAAAAAAAAAAAAAAAAAAAATCAAACAAAACCAGACCACAACCTCAAAACAAACAAAAAACCCAACACTCAAACAACACGGCACCAAAAGCCACTACTCATGTTCTTTCAGAGGAAATGGAAAGATTTCAGAGGATTTCAAAGGAAAAGGGGCATCTTCCTTCACTGAGGCTCTGCGTAGTTGGTGGGGTGCCAAGACGTGCGCATAAAGGCTAAGGAGCACATGTAACCTCTAAGCAGCGCGGTAACCAGGATCAGAAGACAAAATACTCTTCTCAGCAACCTAGCTCCTTCCCAGTGAAGGAACTGGAGGCATTGTTTGACCCGTCTCCTTCACCCGCCTCGTACCCACCCAAAATGCCTTAGAAAGCATCACCACCTATTGACAAGCAGGCTGGCAATTATGCAGACCAGGAACAACAAGGTGAGGAGAACTGAAGTGTTTGCAGTCAGGTGGCCAAGTCTGACCTCCACCCCACAGCTGCTTAAGACCTCCATTGCCCTGTGGTGGCAAGTGGGTCAATCCACAGTCTCTTGATGAATAAACACCTTCAGAAATCCAGTGGGGTGGGGGTGGAGGGAGGTTTGGGAAAGAAAAAACACTTCTGCTTCTAGCCGTTTCTCCTCTTTTCCTCTCACTGGTAAGGGGTAGCCAAACAGGGCAGAGACGACTGTCATCTCTCCTCATAGTTGGAAGGGGTTTCTGTCCCAAAAGGACAGAATCTTCCTGGCTGGTCCCTTGAACACACCAAAAAAAATACAGATCACCGAAAAACCAAGCACAGAACTTTTGCAGGGAGATGAGGGAACATCTTGAAGCAGAAGCAAAACATATGAGCTTAATACCTCCAAAGGAGTATCATTTTAATGCTGCCGCTAATCAAAATAAGATTTTTACGGTCTGCGTCCAATTTTCCCAGTCATGTTTTGGGCCCTCCAAACTCTGGCAGTCACCTATGCATGGCAAACGGGGTTAGGATAGCTTCAACAGCAGCACTGCCATCTCTAACAGCATCACAGCTCTGCCCACCTTTCCTTGCTAGCTTTAAAGATCAACACTGGGGAAGGCAAAGGCAAGATAAGATCCATCCCAGACCCTAGACAGTATTTCACGTATTTACTGTTGTCCTTTCCCTTCCCCCAGGCTACTCCCGTGGCTGCAAGTTCCTCACATTTAGATGCTTCTGCTGCCTGCACAAAGTGGTGGTGTTAGTACAGACAAGCCCACACCTTACAAGGGCAGGTACAAGAACTAGTAGAAAGTCAATAAGATATGAATATTTTTGTAAAGCAACTTGAGATGATACAGGCATACATTTCATTTCAGGGTACAGGCTCATATCAAATAGCAGCTGATGGACAATAACTTGCCTTTAGGCAAGCCTGTACCTAGACATGAGTAAAGGTTGTGAGTGTGCTACCACTCAGCTGCAAGAGCACTAGTAGTACTTCTGGCTATGAGGGACCGTAGATACACACAGGGATCAAAGGGGCAGAGGGCAGAATATGTGGATAAAGAATGAGTCAATCTGTTCTAAAATGAGAAGGAGCAGAAGCACGTACAGAGCACAAGGAATTAGGCACACAAGCACTTCTTAACAATAATGGGAGTTATGTACCTAGTATGGATTACACACTAAAACCAACAAAACCAAACAAACCCCTAAGTGTCCAGATAACATTTTGCTGAAGTGAAGTGCTAAACTATAAAAAGTCTCTATATTATATCTGCCCGCATAAAATCTTCTAGGGAAAAAAGAAAACAAAGGAAAGAAAAAAAGAAAAAAGATAACATTAACTCTCTAATCTCTCATACAAACTTCCCCAGGACAACTGAAATGCTGAAAATATTTCATAAAGAAATTTACATTTTTCTTTTAAGACTCTTGTAGGAACAAGGCTGTCATCCACCTCTCCCTCTGTTTCTATATGAGAAGATGTTGTAGCTTATGTATAATTTTTCAACAGCAGAACCTTGTCCAAGGAGACTATAACCCTAATGCAGCCCAGAAAATTTTTGACAATCGCATGACTTTTGACAGACTGACACCTTAAAAGACTTGACAAAGACTGTTTCAAGAATCCAATTAATTTGGACTCTTTGCGGGGGAAATCCTCTCAGAAGGAAGCTCATCAAGCAGAAGCACTTGGCCAGTTCCAGTTACAGACATACCAAGATCAGGCTTTGTTCCTCAAGGCTGGTGAAATGCCTACTTGCCAAGCAAATTTTTTCATGGTTCAATGCCATTTTCTTGATTAACTTGATTCACGTCACACTGCATGGGACATTTTAGAAGCATTATATTGCAGTGAGCATTAGAGATTAGAAATTAATGGAAAGCCCAGTAACAGCATCCTGACGTACTGGCTAGATGCCCCACAAGAACAGGTGGGTTTACTTCTACCTATTTCTAATAGTCTCTGAAAGATTTGAACTTCTGGTGTATCTTTATCAATTAAAAAAAAAAATATAGTTTTCCATGCCCTCCACTCCAACTGTCCAAGTGATACTCCCACAGATCTTTTCAATTACACTGCACTTCACATAACAACAAATCAGAAAAAGCCCCAAGTGTTTGTTTTCTTCACTGCAAAATTATTTCCATTACTTCCCCCAAATGATTTCCCCAAAACACCTAGCATTTTTGAAATCCATCTAAGATGATGTTAGTGGGATTTGCACACACTCATACCACCTTAGGTGGCTTTGAAAAATACCACTCTTCATTTTTGTTTTTTTGTCTGCCATGCTAACGAGCAGAAGTGCTGCCCTGTCCCATACAAGCCTCAGCAATTAAGCAAGGGCTCCCTACTGTGTTAGTACAGTTCCTTTCTCCCCAAATAATCCAACTGAGGACAGCCTCACAAACATGACCTCAAACCTTACTAACAAAAAAACAAAAAAAAACCACAAAAACTAAAACAAACCCAAACAAAATCCCCAACCAAACAAATCAGGCAAACAAGGTCTTCAGCAGGCAGCACTTTTCAACAGGCAGCACTTTTAATATGTTAAGAAACGTATTTTCTAGCATTAATATAGAAAATCTATCAGATGTGATATTATACTTGATTAAGCAGGTGGAAGGAAAGAAAGCGAGGGTTTTTGTTAACCTTGGCTTGCAATTCCCCCACCCCAGCTCTCCACCTGTCATTGAAGTTCATTATTGCAAACACAAACACAGGTATGTGTACTGTTAAACTCAGCATTAAACCCTTCACTGAAAAGGACAGAGGCGTTTGTTTAGGAATCAGGGACAGATTACTGAAGACATGACAAGTGCCAGTCTACGCAAAGTGTTTAAGTCAATGCACAGAAAATAATTACATTTCTATTTCAGTGAATCACTTGAGCACGTGCCTATCTTTAAGTGGTGACATAAAAGCTTTGTTGAATAGAGATGAGCCGCCTTGCATCCTGAGGATGAGGCACACGCTTAAGTCCTTGTCTGAATCAGCATCTACTTGAACAAATATAATCTCCTGGATTTCCTCTTATTGTTTGCACACAGAAAACCTGCAAGGACAAACACTAAAAGCATATCGAGAGCTGATAAATCCACTCTCCCCACTATATCAGTGGGGCTTTTTCCTTTGGGATTAACTTTGCTTCCTCTCCGAGTCCACGTTACTATGTACTGCTCAAGAAATACAGACATACACTTCGGGGAACTTCTTGGAGGAAAAGTGCATGCCATAAGATGTTTTGGAAATTGCCCACAGTGGGACACTGTGCTGATAATATGGCCTGAAAATGAAGAAATTATGGCTACACTTCCAGTGAAGGACCCATTTACAGAAATGAGAGTTCCTCAGGTACATAGACCCAGACTAGTTAGCATTAAAAGTTAAAAGTGCAATGTTTTAAAAAAAGTCATTATTTAAAGGCAATCAGTAAGAATGAGCTGGGCAAAGAAAAACAGAAAGCACTGCTTCTGTCCAAGTCCATCACACTTCTGAAGCAAGAGCTCCCAAACTTTTGGAGATTAATGATCACCACTTAAGATACTAGGTGGCATCCGCTACAGACCACCACTGCGCACTGGAGTACAGCACAACCTTCTCCTGTGGGTTAATTATCCGTTGCAAAGACAACAGCAAGCTGAACCATTAACCTCAAATACTAGAGGTCCCAGAATATTAGTACTAAAATATTCTGCAGTTTATACTTGTTTTACATAAAATTTTGACTCACAAATAGTCCACACCCAACACATGGTCATTCTACATCACCCGTCACCTGAACAGATGAAACACTCCCAAAACAAGAGTACGAACCGTTGCTTAGAGTCAGATGTCACTATTCTGTTGCGTACAGGCATAAAAGTGAAACTACTAGTCTAAATGCAATGGCTGTAAACATATCCATTTGGCAAGCTGAAAAACATCGGAGTCCAGTCATCTTAGAGAAGGAAAAAAATGCAAATTATACTTAAGTTAAAATAGTTAAGAGCCATTTAAAACAACTAGGAGGTGTCCCCAAAAGTCACAATCCATCTGGAATGAAAGTCATGTGGACTAAGAAAAGTCTCTTTTAGAGAGACAAGAAAAAAAAGATCTGTCAATAAATGCACACACTCACACAAAGAAGATGACAGCATTATAACAGTGAAAATGAATTAAAAGTCAGAGAAATCAGAAATTTTATACAGGAAACAACAGAAATAAAAGTAACACTCTGACTAGCACTCAAAGGTTTTTAAGCACAGCAAGAACACAAATGGATCTCAGTGATAGTACATAAGGATTACTAGCAAGTTATATACGATAATATAAAAAAGGGCAGAGGTATGAAGTATTTTTCTCCTGAATTTTGTGAAGGAAAAATGGAAAGTATTTGCCTCCTCTAAAGGCAACAAAATACTTCTGTATCGTCTTCAGTTACTGTTGTAATGTAAATACCAGTTTAACATTTAAAAAATAAAGTCCTCGGGAAAACAAAATAAAAAAGCCAAAAACCACCTGCAATCATACAAAAAGAGCTGGCTGAGAAGCAACCTGAACCACTAATGTAGACTTTCAATAGCTTCTGGGGCCCTAAAAAAGTTCAGCAGTACAAGAAAATAAAATTTTGAAGTATTGGTCCATCACTAAGGCAAATGGGCTGACTGGTTTAACATCAGCAATCAGCAGACCTGGCACCAATCCCAACAAAATAATGAAATGACTAATTTATGGCACAGTTAGGCATTTAAAGGAATGCAATATAATCAAAGACAATGAACACGGGCTTATGAAATCTAAATCTTGTTTTCAAACTAGTTTTTGCTGATAGGAGGGTAAACTTGTTAATGTAATAGATTTCTGTAAAGTATTAGATTTGACCTTAATTAATGAATTATAATTATGCAAGATCAGCATGGCATGCATTACACAAATTCAAACCTCCCAAAGTAACAGACCTTAAAATGTTGTTGTAAATGTAGAGCCACCGTTGAACAGCAGCATTTCTGGAGGCATGTTCTGAGACCCTAAGCTATTTCCTAGATACTAAATTGACAGCTCAGGGGAGGAGAGAAGCATCCCAGATTACAGACAATAAATTTATAGATTATGCACACACCCCCCCAAAAAAGGAAGAGTGGACAGCAACCCCAAGCCATTTGGATCATCCTGGTCAGTTTTCAGACATTCCTCTTCCCCCAAGCGTAAGATTATGCATCTTCCAAAAAATACAGACTTCGGAGCCAGGCATTGGGCATAGCCACACAACCTTTAATCCCAGGTTAGTCATCCAGAGCCCTTTGCTGCAGTTCAAGACATCTAGGTATCCCAAGGAAGTGTTTTCACGAAACTTGCTGTGAAAGAAGCCACTTTAGCTAATCAACTCTGCAATACAGTGGAAAGAGCCAAGTCCTATGTGCCGGTGTAATAAGCACTGTAGAAGAGTTCAGACCTGGCATCTATTTACCAAAAAAGAAAGTGGCAAGATAAGAGTGTTTAAAAAAAAAAAAAAAACCTACAGAATGACTAAATGCCTGGAAAACCTGCTTTATAATGAACAATCAAAGGAGTTCAGGGAGAACAATGAAGTTTCTTTTGACTACATACATATATACAGAACAGAAATTTGCTAGAAGGCGGCATTTGAATTTAGCAAAGAAATTATGAGATCCAGAGCATCTTGAAACTTTGTCTGGCTATATTCAGACTAGAATGAGGGATGTATTCAGGGAACAATGAAGGCAACTGAACAGTTAATTTAATTAGCACAGAAAGAAAAAAGCCAGAATATTACACTGCTCCTACTGCTATTCCTTTTCCTATTGACAGTTTATGCAGTGTGAACATTAAAAAAAAAAAAAGTCAGACTGTGTCTTTGCTGCCATTCAGGCACATCAGCACAAGTGTTACAGTGCTTGGCTTGAGAACACATAAAATAAAGTTTGCTGGGTTTTTTTGTTTTAAAGTTTTCTAATACAAGTTTTTGTAACACTTCACAAAATCCAAGCAGCAGATTCAGGACAAATTTCATCTAACAGCATCCTTTCACATTTGTACCATCCTGGTGTCACTGCTGTAAAACAGTGAAGGAACAAACTATTTCATACCCACTGTTCTTTGCGCAGACCAGCATTCACCAAAACACCCAGATCTCCCCAAAGGACTACGGTGCTGCTGACTGCCTTGTCCCACTACCGCAATCTTCGCAAAATGGTTTGCTCTTCTGGTAACTGCATGACAAATAGTGACAACCTTTAGCTTTATCACTAACATTACAGACATAACAATAGCATTTCCATAATGTATATACTAACATAGCAGTATTATTCCCTATGTTAAGATTTTACTGATTTCTTACGATAAAAATCTATAATCATAATAATATAAGCAGTATAATACACATTTTGCTAGTATCTCGAGTCACTGTAATTGAATAACTATGTTAAAACTACTATGACTGTAAACTAAGTTTATTTGATGTTAATCTTCAGTAAAATCGTAATAAATCATTGCTTACTTTGTATAAATCTTAACACTTATTTTAACATATTATTTAAGCTGTAAAAAAAGACTAAAATCTAAGACCTTTAACAAAAGTTTAAGCATTTACTTTAACTGATTTACATTGCACTCCATAACTTCAGTGTAATGATGAGTCCAGCAGATTTGGGCTTTAATGAGGGCCCTGAGTAATGATGAACAGCTGGCCATCTTAAATCAGGATGTCTGCTGAGAGTGGGCAATTTGAAAAGCCATAGACTCTCTATTGCCAGCATTTCAGAAGCAATGCCAAAACTCTATGAAATTAGGGGGAAAAAAATGCCTTTGCTAGGATTTAACCCTCTGGCTATCCCAGGTGCCTGGAGAGAGTGACCACATTCCTTTAGTCAGCAAGGGAGTAATGCAGCACAAGAGTGAAATTTGACTGTCCTTTCATGGCTGCAGTCAGACAATTTTGGTGGAGGAGATGAAAACCCATAAGCATTTGATCTCTCTTCCTAGGAAAAGGACCAAAACCTTTTCCTAGCTCTACTACAGAGACCACTGAAAGCTACTACAAAACAGCAGCTGTCCACAGGTGAAAGGCCTTATCCCCTCGTTGCTCTCTCTTGAGAAAATAAATCTCTGCAACACACTGTAGTTATCAGTACTGCATGTTATAACTTGCATTATAGAGCCAAGCAATGCATTAGAACAACTTTGCAAAAAAAAAAAACCACACCTTTTCCATTAAGTGAGTCTACTGGCTACAGTAGATATTCTCTTAATAGCTGGGACAGACTAGAATCCAAAATCCAGAAGGATGTAAAAATATCAGACTTGCCTTTTTTTTTTTTTAATGTTGCCCCTTTTATATTTTACAATTTTCATGACCAATTACTATAAGATCCATCACAACCAGCCCAAGAACATCCCAAACTATGATTAACTACCACAGTAAGCCGAGGGAGAACATAACCAAGTTACCCTGTACCTGAAAGATTATCACCTCTCTCCTCACTGTTTTCTTTCCTAAGCCATTACACATCCCATTAGTTTTGCTAACATTCATCTTCCATCCTGCTTTTATGCTGTCATTTCTTACAATAAATTCAACATTCTTTTCCTTAAATCAATACACCATCAGCTGCAAATGTGCAGTGATTCAGCCTTACTCTCTATTTACCCTAACAGCCATTCTCACCCGAGCTCTTGTTAAACACCACATGTAGGGTCCAAACAGCGCACACATTATGTCAGAAGGAAACGGGGCTCCTATCTGAAACCTCCTTGATCAAACACAGACAGCTTCATGCGTGCTGGCTGCTTGTTCTAATAGCACTGTACACGTGCCAGGACAGCCAAGAAAGTGTGGGTGAAGGGGAAGAAGACTTCATGATCTCTGGATCAACATCCTGCATGGACTCTGAACCCACAGGATTACCACAGGGTCCACTAGCCACTGGACTCATCCTGTAGGCAAACTTCTGGGTCAATCTCACCCTAGCATGTGTTATGCTTAAGCCCTCAGACCAAGGCTGCGTTACGCAAAGGTTCTCTGTAGAAATGGCATGCTCTCCCCTCGATAAATGTGTTATCTTTGACTGCCTAAGAAATGGTTAAAAGCAAGGGGCACACCAACATGGCAATGGAATTTCCATCCCAGCCATTTTACACGGAGGATACTCTTCCCCGCGTAATCAGCAGATCAAAGCACAAGAGATACCTTTGGAGACTGAAAACACTGACCCAGCTGATTCACAGAATTAATAGAAAGACTTGCTGCTTGCACAAACAAATGAGAATGCACGGGAAACTACAAGGGAGCTTTCACACTCCTCACGTCTTTGGAGATACAAATCCTCCACTAGACTCAGAGAAGTGCTGCTTGCAGCCCCCAAAAAAGAGAGTAAGGGTTTATAAGAGCATAGAGTTGTCTGAAGTGATTGGTGCAAAAATGGCTGTCAGGACTTAATTAATTAGACTTCATCCTGCCAACTGTTAATTACTAGCTATGCCTGACCCCATATGACTGCATAAAGGAAATGAAGGTGCACCAAGGATGGCATTTGCCCTGAGGTACTTCGTGCAACTAGAGCAGAAAAACAGTGTGAACATGAATGTATTTCTCAATAAAGTGGTTCATTCTCTATTTGCAGCTTTGGTTGTAATATCTCGCATGAGACCACACTTCATTTTCTCCTGCTTATTCCCTGTCTTAGTAAAGGTACAGAACTCCATACAGTACTTAAATCAATTACATTTCTGGATGAAGAACGGTGAGCTATTTAACAAAAAAATTGCACTGCTTTAAAACCGTGTATATTAAGAACATGAACAGGAGATTCCTGCAGTATTTCATAGGAAAAACTATACAATGCTTCTGCCAAGCTATTTGTGTTTTGTATCCTACCAGTTGTATGGCTCATGTCCCCATTCACAGGACGCTCTGATGTGCTTGTTTTCGTCAAGTTACTGAGGAATCAGAGTGACTGCATTACTTGTATGGCATTTCTTGGAAGGAGAGAGAACTGCTGCATTAGGGCAACACACAGTCTGAACATGTCTCCTGGAGAAGCAATATTTTCTCTAAAGCGACGGAGACAGATGAAAGAGAAAGAGTCAAAAATATGGGACACAGCTGCTACAGCTGTGAGTAACTACCCATTTTCACCTCATAAGCATTTGCATGGGGAAAACTAGTTGTTGCAAGTGCAGTGTCTTCAGTGTAATTTAGTCACCAGTTGGCACTTAATTTGATCAAGACCTCTGAAACTAAATCATCCAAGTGCTTAAAAATACAACTTCCACTCCTAATTTTTTTTCTGCTTTAGTCAGGATAAATTGCTGCTGGATAAATTGATTCTTGGCTACAGATAGTTGCTATTTAATTAATGGTGATAAGCATAAAGAAATGCTTATAAATAAATTAAGAAGGACATAATCCAAAAGAGAGAGAGGCTGATTGAGGAAAACTTGTGCAACAGTTAAGGATAGCTACAAAGCTAAGAAAATATTTTTATAAGTCCTGCACTGTAATAGCACTTAGGGCTCGTCATTTCTCTCCTTTTACTAGTACACTACAAGGTTGTCATTTACTTTCAAAGAGCTCTTGTTAAGTAATATTGCGCCCATTTCACAGGCAGGGGAACACAGACCAGTTAAGATTTGGATGCAATTACATGTGCAATACATCTGCACCACATCTGGGAATAGAATCACTTCCTTTAGAGTCTCTGGTCAGGAGACTTGACACAGGACCAGTCTGTCTCCTCACAGACCAGACAAGCTACAGCACAGACCCCGACAGCCTTATCAATAGTAACAAGAAACCACAGATTTCAGTAAAAAGGGGTGGGGGGACGAAAGGGTTAATATTAAACACGAAGGCTGATGTTATACAGTCAAATGCAGGGAACACTTTACCTTTGTGTTTCAACTCCATTCCTACAGGGATTTTGCTTTTCATCCTCCGAGTTCAAATATTTGTCCCACACAGATCTGGCAGAGTTCCACCTTGATTTTCTGCCAAACAATATGGAAAATTGATTTGGCTAATGCAGAAAGCCCTTGGTAGATGACCAAAGAGACATATATAGCAGACAATGGATAATGCCCTTGGTAGCCAAAGAAAACGGATGAAACAGTCTGTAGCATATCAAATTCCGGGGCTCAAACGTTTGTAGTGTCACTTAACATCCCAGCTCACCATTTAGTAGAGCCAGATAGATCATGTACGAGGCCCTGAATGATCCATCGTCACTGCACAATATCTTGGTAAAGATGCCGTAAGTAAGAACACAAGCATGGCAGATACTGATATCCGTCAAGCATGGGGAATACTGATATCCAGCCTTCCCAGGGATCAAGAGCTTTTGGTTCTGCCCTCTTCCACCACCCGACCCCCACCACAGGACATTATGTTTGAGGTTGTTCTTTTCTCCAGCCACATGAAGTCACTTGTATTCCCCTTCCATCCTGCACATATTCTTGCCTAATTTTATTTTTCAGGTCAGTGGCCGTACTGCAAGTTGTCCAATAACATTATTTTCATTAATCCATCCCATGCTAGTCTATTCTGAGGGTAGCTTGTGTCAGCAGCACATTCGTATAGCTCAGGTAATTTTCTCCCTTTTAAAATAAATCAGGGCACTAACAACTCCTCTGTCTTGAAAGATGCAATGAGATACAACATCTGTTATTCCCCCCGCTCCTCCAGTCAGGATCTTTCCAAAAAAGCTCAGTACAGCTTTTCTACCCCATCTTTCACTCCCTTGCAATGGCTTCCCTCACTTCTGTATTTCAACAAGCAAACATACAGGAGGAGAACGCTAATAAGCGGCTGAGGCAGAGAGGGGGTTAATGAGACGTAGTCAAGGGGTCTCATTAGGTGTGAAGTCATGTTATTAGAGAATCATGCAGATTACGACAGTAAAGTGAAGCACTGCATAGCAGCATTTCTGATTTTCAGAGAATCCCATTCCAGTCACCTTTAAAGAAAAAAGTAGTCCTAATTAGTTACTACTGCACAAGAGGCATGCCCATTCCAACCCATCATGGACAATTTCACAGTTAGGATTTGTGGTTCAAATACAATATGCTTTCAATTGTTCGTGATGCAGAGCACTATGTTGACTGCAACTCTGCTACAAATAAGAACTACTTGCAGGGAAAGACAGCCAGCCACAAAGCAAAGTCGCAGACTTAAACTGTTGCCTATTTCCATTGTCAGCCACGGAAAGAGGGTCGTCTCCTTAAGGCACGGGACAGAAATTGGAGACGGCGTCCTTTTGTCCCTTTTGGCCCAGCAGGCTGCATCGTTGCAGATTATCAGGAGAAAAGGGATGAAGCGGACAGAACTCGGAGGGTGGCAGCACCCAAGACTGGCACCAGCAGAAGTAGCCCTTACTTGGGTCAAATGAGGGATTTTGTCTCTCCCCCATCACGGCTGCGTGCCTTGCCCCATCACCATATGCCTAGATTCAATTTATCTCAACCTAAGCATAAGTATTTTTGAATAATTATTATGTGTCTGTTTCCCCACACAAGCTTTGAGACAGAGGAACACCAGAGCTGAACACTATTTTGTGTGGCGCATGAGAAGGGGATATTTTAATTTTGAGGAGATTGTTATTAACTTTTATGTTATGTGCTTTACAACACATGCAGCATTTGCCATATTCTCAGCTACTGTAATTATTATATGCCATACATGTTATAAGAAATGAAATTTAGGCATCATCTTGTTACCTAAAAATAATTTAATAATAAGTGAAGCAACTCTCCTATCGGGCTCTACTCACGTCTCTCTTCCCCAAAAGAATGTTTTGAAAAATTTTTTTGCACATTTCATTAATGAAACAATACAACACAAGTATACTTTCTGAAGCCACGCTTGTATTTGTACTTAATCAGCAAAGGCAGCACTCGGTTTGGAAGTTAACACTTTTCTGTCATCTCAAAAGGGCTTTTCATCAGCTCACCTACAAATACACACTTCCTGTAAATAATAAATCAAAGCCCTCTTACCTTTGGTTGTTTCAAAGATAATTTTAGATAGAAAGCTATGTTGGAGCACAAGCAACACCCTTGAACTGGTTAAAAATACACCATTAAACAGGGGCTGGGAAGGACTTTGGGAAGCAGCAGGGGAGAAGGAAAAGAGCACCAGCTAACTCAGGTGAGAGATGAAGATGAGTTCAGCAGCACACTAGAGAAGCAGAAAAAAATTGCTCATCTTTGTCTGGGGGTCCCAATGGGCACCCAGTGCCTCACATGCAGCTCTGTGGCCGACTGATTACAGCACAGCAGCCTTTTGCTGATCGACATATAGGCAGTCTCACCTCACTGGCCTCCTGAAGGAGGGGAAGGGAAGCATCTCTCTGCATAGGTCTGCCTAAAGAATAGACTACCAACCTCCCTTCACCCTAAATTAATTTTGCCTCAAGAAGATTTTAGTATGCATTTTTAAAGACTCACACAACTGTAGTACAAGCAGAACGTGAGGTACCCTAGTTATTATATGCTAAGCAAACACCTACACTACTTTTTAAGAAAATTTTATTTTTTTTGCAAGTAGAAAATCAGAGTCAAAGGGTAGACTCCAAGCCATACCGAGAAGATTACAGCAGCATCAGGAGTCTGTATCCAGTTCTTCCACATCCATGCTCCAACCACCAGTCTCAACTATTTCTCACATGAAGAGTTGGACCGAAGAATAAAGCAAAAAGGAGAGAAAAAACCAACTAGACACAGGAGACATGGACAGAGAGCCTGTCACTTGCTGAATTACCATAGAGCTTGTTATTGCTGCTGCATTACATTCAGTTGTTTCAATAATTTAATGGCAGCTGAAACAGGGTTGTCAGCTCCAGACATGGCAGATTGAACAAGTAAATAGGAGGCAAGTGTAGTCAGATAGACCAGCTGGTAGATACGACTTACTAATATCATCATTAGTAGGAAATATATTACTATTATTATTGCTACTATCATCAAAAAAAACCCAAACCAAAGCTCTAAAACATCATCACCACCATGCTATCCTGATGCAGTTTTGATAAGGCTTGGTTCACACAAAACCACTCATAAAGCTGGTAGAGATCTACTGCTACACACAGAACCAAAAATAAACACTGATAGCAACAAACTTCAGATCATAGTAGATGATTATAGGTATAAAATCACTACCAAAATAACACGTTAAAAAAAAAAGCAAAAATGCAATTGCAATGGTTTACCATTGTACAAGCTGCCCTTTATTCACAGAAGCAGAAATTATGTAAGATTTTAAGATGAATTTACCCACTTAATTCCAGACAAGTAAAACGGGGTAGGATGATTCTAGCAGGATTTGTTCGCTATTCATGAGCAGCTTCTAATCTGGATTTAGAGTTTAGCACGTAGAAGTGCCACTTTTCACAGTAAACTGCAGATTTAACAGTATTATACTTTGTTAATTCTGCAGACAGATCTTTAATAGGACTTTCCAGCTCACATATTTAAGTTAACTCTTTGTTCCCCAACTGAGCCCTAATGGCAAAGCAAAAAAAAGAACCAAAACCCACAACCCAAATAAAAACTCTTTTAAGGAGCAGATGACCTTCCTGTCCAGCCTGAGGCAGCTAACAGCAGATTTTCATTTCTGTTTCTACAGATCCTTTGTGTCAGAGCACTCTCTCCTCCTATTTGTAACTGGTAACATTTAGATTTCACATATCCTCTCCCCCCGCTCCATTTCATTTTTTTTTTTCTCCAAAATCCATTCTTCTACTGCCTTACTTTAGCTTCATTTAGAATGCTTCAGCCGTCAATTCAACTGTCAACTCCCCACCACCACACCACCCCAAAAAAACTAAATTAAATGGAAGGGACCTAAAAATCATTGCTCTGGAGAGCTTTCCAGGGACTGGGGCAGGGAAGAAGTGTGAATGCATTCATTTTTTCTCTCGCTGAAATGTGTTTCTGAAATTTCAGAGCATCCAGTTGAATGCTGCTTGATCCAAATGAAAAGTGTTTCATCATCCTAATGGACATCAAGCTTGGATACTGGGTATCAGTGAAAAGGCAAAGGATAGCAATTTCTCTGAAATACCAGTCTTACCAATTTATGAGGACACAGAAGACTTACCCTTGGTGGACAAGGATCAAGTTTATGAATGTTTAAACAAGCTGGATACACAAGTCCAAGGGACTTGATGGGATCATAGAACGGCTTGGGCTGGAAGGGACCATCAAAGGCCATCTAGTCCAACCCCCCTGCGGTGAGCAGGAACACCTTCAACTAGATCAGGTTGCTCAGAGCCCCGTCCAGCCAGGCCTTGGATGTTCCCAGGGATGGGGCTTCTACCACCTCTCTGGGCAACCTGGGCCAGGGTTTCACCACCCTCACTG
>JAVKLA010000081.1:38146599-38172634 GCA_034782735.1 Sagittarius serpentarius
TCTTCTCATCCTCAACCCAAAACACAGCGCTGGACCAGCTACTAGGAAGACAATTAACTCTATCCCAGCCGAAACCAGGACACTAAGCCTCGAGAAAAACTTAACACCTTCTATTGAAAACATAAAAAATGCAAAATAACACAGGGAAGGGGCATAGCTTCTGCCTGTTCTGCTTGTAGTATTTGCCACTTTCTGGAAATAAGGACTGATGACCTGAAAGTAGCAGGAATTTAGAACCCATTCAAGCAGTAAGCACGGCAATAGCAGACAGACCTTTAAGCATTTTGAAGCAACCACAGTAAAAATTCAAAGTTTGGGCTAGGAGTGCTTTATAAATAAGTTCCCTATATGTTAAAATTTCTTTTCATCAAGGTAGCACTGCCCCAAACAATTTCCACATTGAGAAACAACTGTAAGAGTGTGTTAAGATGGATGGAAAGAAGGCTATGATATATTGCAAGTAACACTTCCACAAAACCCTACCTGGAAAACAGAGCGACAGCCAGTTTCATCTAAGGAGAAAAAATAATCCTCTGTAGTGCTTTATGCACTACAAGTTTCCCCAAATGTAACAAAGCAACTCTAAAGTTAAGCATAGAACTTGCATTTTCAAAAGCTCAGAGTCATACTGCTAACACAGGCCAAACAAGAGTTATCCACATCTCTTCCATTCAAAGATGCCACATTTTAAAGGTTTTTTTTAAAGGTTTTTCATTTAAAAAATAAAAATAAATAAATTTTAAAAAATATTTTTTCTATTCAGAGGTTAAAAAATCCAGACCTCTGTAAATACTCAAAAACAGAATTATTCTGAATATTTTATTTGATATTACATGTCCAGTTTGTTTAAATTTCCTATAAACCATACTAAAATCCCTCCTGTTTAAATCAGTTTTCCAAAATGAATTTAAAAAAAAGTCATGGAATGACATCAGCTTAAACAAGACTTAATTTCATTTCCATTGGTGAAACTGAACTACTTACTAGAGAAAATGAGATTCCAGTATTTTCTTAGTCTGAACAGCACAGCAGACAACTTCTATGCCAGAAGCAGAGAACCAAGACAGTTAATAGGTCTTAGCCACAGTAGTCTGTAGAGAAAAAAAAATTAAAAAAATGAAAAAAAAATTAAGATCCCAGAAAATAATCAAGAATGACTTTGACTGAGGTATGATCAATAATGGCTATTTAGTTCAAATATCTAAGAATATGTTTTGGCCACAATTTATACTTGGCTGGATCTTCAAAATGTTACTTTTTCAAGTAGACTTTTCCACAGACATTTAAGAAATTAATAAATATGTTTACTGACAGAGTGGTTCATAGTATTGCATCATTTCTTGTGAGTTTGCACTGAATGTTGTAATAGTAATTGTCAGGATAAAATACTGAGTAGTTTTCCAAAAACGTAGCCTTTTTAACCGAAGTGTACAAATAGTAACAGTCAAGCCTACAAATCATCCCACAAGGAAACTGTCTCCTTCAGATACATACTTCTACAGCTGAGATCTTTTTGATCTGTGGCTTGCTGTTCTCTTCTAAGAAAAAAGTATTAAAAAGTCATCCGTAACAGCTATCTAGTTGACATGGAACAAAGGCCTTGATTTTGGCCCATTTTTGGTGGAAAAATGCCAAATAAAACTGTAACAACCAGATCAGAGTCCAAGAAGAACCTGTTCTCAGATGTTTCCCTGATTAAATGCTGTCAATTATTGGTCCACACCCTTTCCCCAGAGGTCCAGAGGAAAAAACCAAACAAATAAAAACCTGTCTCTTTACATGATTCCATTTGATCCAAAAATTCAATCCTTTGTTGTAATTTGCATAATCAGAGCAACATGATGTTTTGTGGTTTTTTTTTGTTTTTTGTTTTTTTTTTTTTACACAAATGAATTTTTACATTGGTGCAATATAGAGGTTAATGCACCCAGTTATCCCATGTTTGTAGTGCAGTGTCCTTAGTGCCCGCGAGCAGATGCCTTCTTACTGGCTCAAACTTTGTGAGCAACAGACACACGACTGTACTGGATAGCAGCTTCTGTGTCTGCCTGGGGGAGTGGGAGACAACTGGGTCTCCGTTTCAGAAAACGCACAGGTACGAGCAAAATTCTAGGACTAGTATTCATAAATTCATCTCTGCCAGCTTCCATCCTCTCCTCACCCCACAAAGCGCCCTTATAGAAAGCTGTCAACTTGTTGAAACTCCGAGAGACCATGCGGCCTCCGTCATCTACTTGACCCCCACCAGCTCCAGCCTACTGTCACACTGACCCCCACTTAGCTGCTTCACCGGGTTTGAATCTCAGATGGCTTCAAACTTCTGCCCGTAAAGCCAAATTCAGCCTCACTAAAAATGCAAAAGCTCTGCTGTAATTCAGTTGCTCAGAATACTTATTAGCATTTTATTGTGGAGTTAAATACGATACGCAGTACCAAAGAGACACACGAATCAGAAAGTCACTTAAAATATTGCAATTTGAAAGGAAACCGTAACTCTATAGTTAACATGTCTCTTTTATAACAAATTTGCTTTTACATTAAAAGATTTAATAGGCAGCTGTTTAAACAGGTCACCTTATAAAAATGATGAGTAAAACTACACACAGCTACAGCATTAAGACGCTTATAAACAAACACGCACAGACCTGAATCTGACATACTGGCAAGCCACAAACAGGTCTCTTAGCCATACCTGAGCTAAAGAAAGAACTATGCCAACCAAGCAACTTTGTTGAAGGGAACATCAGAAAATAAAGATTCACAGAATTTAAGATGTTTTCAAGAAATACATCCAGTCTCAGAACCTTTCTAATGCAACTTATCAAAACATTTTCTTTCAAAACAAAAATATTTGAAGTAGTTTTGTAATCAGTCACAATGACATCTAAACAGACTAATTCCATGAGACGGAAACTAAGTATTGTGAAAGATAATCTTATTTCTACATTTATTCCCAGTACTTGATTGAAGACACTACTTTAAAAGGTCCCAGGAGATGGAAGTCATTTTGAATTCCTATCTGCCTAGTAGCCTACATTGGTGAAAGAGAATCTCATGGAAGAGAACAGTGATTTTTAAACAGAGGTATTTGGAATAGTAAGGGCAAGAAGGACAATCAGGACAATCTTTTAAAAAGTCATCAGTGCTTTGGATGAGTTTCGCAGTGTATGGTACAAACAGTAAATTGTAGTATTCACATTCTGATTAGCACACCCTCAAGCTTCAAGACTTAAAGATAAGTCCACTTCCATCTTGTATTCATTGCAACAGAGTTGTAATACAGTTGAATACAAGCAGAAATACCATTCTTCATATTTAATTATAAAGGGGATGCAAGATCTAGGTGAAACAGAGAGAACGTGATGCACAGCTCACCACAGTTAAAGTGTGGGGAAATCGAGTATCCCATGAGATGTCAAAGTTTTCAGCACTGTGACGCCTGTTACTTGAATTCTATAAAGTGCTTTCTTTTGGTTTTGCAAACAAAATAATTTCATTCTTGTTTGTTTTGATCTTGCTCCTGTTGGAGTCATAGAAAATAGTAGTCAGAAAAATCTGGTTTTAAAGCCTTGTGCTTCTGGTGAAATAGAACAGGGACAGAAAACAACAGAAGGCAGAAATAATCTGGAAGTTAGATACATACCACAGTTGCAGCAAGAGTCACAGAAGTTCAATTTCAATTATCACTAGAGATTATCATCCTCACTTACCAGATTTCCACAGATAATGTGCAACATTAAGGTAGTAAAAAAATCTGGTATACGGATGCAGCAACTATGTAAACCATCTGCTACTGAAAAAGTCAGCTGAGGGAATGACTGTGGACATATGGGGATACCAGCAGTGAATCACCCCTTTAAGGGTAAAGCAATCTCTGGTCAAATCAAGCTCTGAAAACAAAGCAAGGATGGGGAAGGGGCCATAAGGCGACAACTGCTGCTGGTTTGTGGTGTCCCTGGGGCTCATCCCAGAGCTGTCACCACCCCCAGGGTCAGCCTGTCGCCTGGGACATCGCTTGCGTAATTTAATACTGTCCGTCAGTGGAGGATCAGAAGGAAAAACAGAGGCAGCAGGGACGCTTGCAAAGATGCTCTACAATGGGAAGAGTGAAATTATTTAAAAGCCCCCAAAATGGAATCAAAGAGGGATTTTTATTCAGATTTTTAAAGTTCAGTTTCTGTTTCCAAAGTGAACAGAGAGCTGGATTAACTTTTTAAACTTAAATTTGTATTTTGGCTTTACCGGACAGTCCCCAGCAGAACTTCCACTGCTTTCTCCACTGGAGCAGAGTCAAAAAAACAAAGCACTCAGGCTGGTATTTTGCCACTGGGTGGCAAAAATAGTTCTCAGGAAATTGTAATACTTTGGACACCTTTCCATATGGAGGCAGAAATTATTTTTTGCTGCACTTAACCAGATTGTAAACTAGCAGGTTGACGCAACAGCAGCACAGCAGTTACAGGATCGGCAGCTGGAGGGGGGTTGCTGTTCGGTTGCAATAGCAAAACAAGACACACAAAACAGGTTTCCCCAAAGTGGGACCCAATGAATGCTTCCTACAGACTAATCCAATTCTCGTCTGTGCAAATGGAAACAAATGCTGAACAAGATACTGCCCTGAAACCATTTGATTGAACTTATACCTAGAAACATTTCCCTCCCCCCTGGCCCTCACAGTGGACAGGAATTTCTGGTATCTTATTCTTTTTACAGGCATTTCGCCTAGTCCAAATCTAGTAGGAAACGTCTTACACTAGCAGAACCATGCACACCAAAAAACCCCCAGACAAACCACCAAAACCCCACACCCCCTCTCCCCCAAATGCCACAACCTTAAAATTAAAGTACTCCGCATAACTTCCATCTCTAAAGCATCTCAGAAATATGTTCACTTGACATTTACAGAGGAAGCCATCTCCTTTCAACCATTTCATATTTTTCACCTTTTCATCAAGAGCCGTCATTCTTTGCTACCAGAAAAGACAAATACTGCCTGTGTGGAAAACATAAATGCTACCCCCACTACTTCTCACTTGCCTCTTTTGTACCTTCACTTCCCCTTGTTAGAGGAAAGCCTCATTAGAGGAAAATTTTGTGTTGGTAAGGAACCAGATGCAACCCAGCTAGCAGGAACTCCAGAGTTCAGGCCCTTCACTCCCAACCTGTGGCATGAAGAGAGATGCCCGAGGAGAGGCTGCTGCTTCCTGGCAAACCAATGCTTTTGCACTTGATCAGAACTGCCCTGAGTAGCAGCAACTGGAAGAAATGTGTTTTCCAGCTGAACGGCCCGCCTTTGCTCTCCAAGGACATCTAAAATATGGTAAATACAGAAGAACCACTGAATCACAGGGTGGTTGAGGTTGGAAGGGAACTTCGGAGGTTATCTAGGCCAACCCCCTGCTCAGGCAGGGCCACCTAGAGCCACGTTGCCCAGGACTGTGTCCGGACATCTTTTTTAGTATCTCCAAGGATGGAGACCACAACGTCTCCAGGCAACCCGTTCCAGTACTCGGTCACCCTCACAGTAAAAAAGTGTTTCCTGATGCTCAGCCAGCCTTCTGCGTGTCAGTTTCTGCTCATCCCCTCTTGCCTGGTCACTGAGCATCACCAAAAAGAGCCTGGCTCCATCTTCTTTGCACCCTCCCTTCAGGTATTTATATACTTTGATCAGATTCTCCTGAGCCTTCTCTTCTCCAGGCTAAACATTCCCAGCTCTCAGCCTTTCCTCACAGGAGAGATGCTCCAGTCCCTTCACCATCTTCACGGCCCTGCATTATGCATCAAACATTTTTTGTTCTTTTCCATGTTTGAAGCTAGGGGAAAAAAGGATAATTAAATCATATGTAATGACTATTTGTCCTGTGGAATCATCTCTCTTAAAATAATTATTTTTAGCCACGTGAAGGGCCAGTACACTACATTTTTAAGACACTGGGTTGTTTTGTGTTGTTTTAAGGTTGCTAACACATTTTAACAGCATGTTACAATGCGGCACTCAAAATACTGACATGATTTTATATTAGGGAACTTGCAAGGACTTCAGTTTATCCACAACCAGGTGCAAAGACAGAGGGCCTGGTCAAAAAAGCCAATGCCCGTGCTTCACATTAGCCACAAAAGTAATCTCAATGGCTTCAGCGTGAGGTAGTTACTTATCCCCAAATTAAGGTTCAGCATATGCTTTAGGACCTTGTGGGTTGACCTAAACTTGAGGACAGAACTGAAGACACCTGGGGATTCCCAAACCTGATAGATCTCCACTTCCTGGTGGGAATACCGACTAGCAAGACACCTGTTTTTAGAGAGATTCTCAGAGCCAGGGGAAAAAAAAAAAAAAAAAAATGACAACAGAATACAGAAAACATTTGAGATTATTCCACCTTATGCTGTACAGTTTTCACCACCCAGATGTAAGCACAACTGAAAGCATCACTTGCAGGCAGCTTTTGTTTTGTCCAAGAGGAACCTTCCTCTTCTCAGCAGTTCTTTACAGAATATGACTGAAAATGGTTATAGCAAGTATATAACGCAAACACCTATCTTGCCTTTCACCAGGGCCACAGAGCTCCGCTATACTGCTGTGTACCCATCTGTACCACATTTGCTGCGTGTCTGAAAAGAGGCTTTATTACAGAAGCAAGGATTTGTTCACAGTAGAATATGTTTCCTCTTCTCCTTCCTCCTGTTATTTTAACTCTCCTCCAGATGTTCTCTTTCATTTATGCAAGGCAAATGGAGTTAAACGAGAAGATCAAACTGAGGCAAGGAAGGTACGTCCATCTGAGACACATTACTTCATGACAATCCAAATTTTTGACTTATGTTAATTACCAGAAGAGCTGTGCTGCCTCCTTATCACTGTATATAAGAATGGGACCAGTTCTTCATACTTTAAGTTCTTCTTTTGCTTTCAGTTCCCATCCTCTTAAGATTCCCTTTGCCCCTTTCCTTTTACCATGAGCTTTCTGGGAACCTCCTGTCAACTGCTGTGGCTCGGTTTTCCCTTTTTCCTGGCGAGCAGGCTTTCAGCTTCTAACGGCACAGGGTCAGCAGCTCTGTACTGGTCTCTCTATCCACGTAAAATATTCTGGCACTGAGACCCCCCAGGGCATCAATGCTGAAGGCTAGCTCAGACCCGAGTCTTGGCCCCAGCCAGCTAAGGAACCACAGACCTCTAGGCTTCATTCAGGTTTTTCTAAAGCTCGTTCTTAGCAACCCAAATATCAGTCCAAGCATTTTGACAGACTGTGATCTTCTAGGGGTTACTTAGAAGACGGGAGTGGCCAAAGGGTCAGAAGGTTTGGAAACTTATGTTGAACACTGGGATACTGTTTGGGAGATCACTGTGGGTACCAGTCAGGTCACAGCAGCTAATAAATGAGGTTAGTCAGGCTGTTATTTCCTCCACCTGCAAAAAGCCCGTTTTCTTTTCTCCCTGGCCTCCCATGAGAACAAAATTTGTACAACACAGATTACTGCAGCTTCTCAAAGGTGCCAACAGAAAATCTCTTTTCTTTTTTTTTTAAATTAATTATCCCCATAATCACTGGTATTTTAATAGAACTCTAAGCAGGGTGGATTATTTAAAATACCCACTCAGTTTTAATTACAGTACTTTTTAAGAGATTACTTTGTAACAAAGATTGGTATCGTTAGCTTTGAGACAGTACTAACAAGTTGTAGCCACCGTGCCTTTTCCTTCCAACAAAGAAAAGTCATCCTTATTCAGATGAACATATTTGCCTGGCGATTGTGCTTAAGACTCCTACCAGTCAGCAGTACTAGAAATAATGCAAACAAGTACTCCGAGTCTTTCCCCAAGGAAACACATTTTAAGCAGATAACATGAAAAATATACTCACAGATTAAGGACTTAAAATTTTCCATACAGAGCCATGTGGGCATCCATTGTTCAGCTTTATGCCTCCTAAAGGGCATATTCACACTATTTCCGTTAAGGCACCTAAGTGAGGAAACTAGTTTGATGGCAGCAGGTTTTGATCTGAAGTAATGAAAGTCACCTTCAGGAGGCTAAAAAGGGAACTGAGGTTCTGGATAGCCACAGCTAGGCAGGAGTACCCTCAGGTATCTGAAAAATCTGTCCACAGGTTTGAAACTAAGCTTTTTGCCCACACGTCTGAGAGCAGGAAGGATATACTGTCATGCTTAAAATTGTGTTTATGGATAACTAGGAAACACATCCTATGTTTAAAGCCAAGAATTTTTTGTTAATGTAATTGAAATTTTAAGTCTGATCACTATCAGTCCAGAACTGGCTGCTACAAAAAAAAGGAAGGGATAATACCATTAGAATACAGAAAAAGCCTCAATAATAGTTGTAACACTCTTAACACCGTTTTACACAAAGTTCTTTGTCTGCACCCCATTTCCTGGTGTTATGCTAACCCTCCACTGCTCCTCTGAGTCTTAAAGTTGGTGCTTTCACCCTGGGATTCGCAGAAGCAGGGAAAAATGGTTACGGCAACCTATGAGCACCTGGAGTCTTTCACCAGGAAAAATATAAACATTCTTGTTGGTGGTTTTTCTTCTTTGTCACTCTAGGATCCATTTGGGGTCCTTTTTATATACCTGCTAACACAGTTTTACTCCTTCAGTCCTTCAGTCTGCAGCTCCACTTTGCCTCTAAGTTTACTACATACGGTGCCTTTTACATATGTTAGATACTACTTCTTTGTTCTCTTTGTTACCCCTAAAGCCAGCTTTGCCCAGCTCCAGGTCTGCATTTTTTTAGCTAATGATTGGAAAGTTAATATCTGTTGGGTCTCCCTAGCCAAGACACATGTCTTATTATCCCATGCAGGTACTCCTCTACGCCACATCCTGCATCTCCAATTGTCAAGGCCTCTTCTTTACACTACATCAATTACATTAGTCACAAATGTCTGATTCTACTCAGACTAACTGCTTGTTAATGCTATTTATATAAAAGGGTGTACCAATCAAAGATAACAAAAGTTTAAAAAAATTAGCCATAGACACCTAGTCAGTTAAAGAAACTGCTGGCACAGCTAAACCAAGTAAAAGAAAGCCGCAGGCAAGTCAAGAGAGTCAAGCAAGGCTGACGAAGGTCAGTCCTGAGGCCCTGCAAATTCAGTACAGAGCTTATGGCTTGTTACTAGCAATGGCAATGCTGTATTAGAGTACTGCATGGCTACGACAGACAAAAATTTAAAAGTGCCTCCCAATGTGCCACAAGACCTTTTATGAATTTAACAGGTAGTTTCTTTAATACAAAGATGAAGAGGGAATGAATCTTACAGGTTATTCCAGGATCGGAAGCATCCAGCAATTCTGCAGCCATGCTACAGAAGGAGCCGCTCAAGGAAGAAAGGCGAAGGTGTGTCTTGTATCCACGGTCCTGCTCTTATTCCCCATAATGCCAGCAACATCACAAGCAAGAGGCTCCTTCATATCCAACACTAATTCTCACAGTCCTCAAAACTCACAACTCTTCAGTAATTCCACTCCATGCATTGCCAGAAAAGGCTCGGTAGACAAAAGCTTGAACATTTTGAAGCTTGTACACTTCAAACATTAACAATTCCGGCATCCAAACTTCACCTGGACTCCAGATCTCTTTCTTCTCAGCGGCTGTGGCAAAGGCACAGTAATGGCTACATTTCCATCCTAAAGATACATGCTTGCTAAATCAACATGTTAAATTAAGGCAAAAGGCAGCCTCCGAGCTGAGCTGGCCCAGCTGCAGCAAAAGAGAAAGGCAAGGGTGCACATCTGGGCAGAAATGCCCTCCCTACCAAAATCAGGTAGGCAGAACCCACAAGACTGAATTCACAGGCTCTTAATTCAGTCAAAAATGAACTGGTATTGCCAGGACACATGAACAGAACACGTGGATTTCTGGAAAGCCTGATGGGGTGGAATACTTATAATTTAACTGGCATTACACAAATGAAAAGATGAATATCACTGCTGCCTCCCTATCTAAGGAGGCTTCAAATATTAATGCCTTTTTCAAAAGTGATTTGATCAATACGATTTGTGTTAATGAAAGAAGAAATGAGTTAATCAAAACATTCACTTCGGGGGAGGGGTGGGGAAGTTTTCCGAGTGTTCAGATACGGAAGCCCAGCAAATATTCCCTCCCTTAACTCACATTTTTACACAAAGACAAGCCCTACAGCAAAGAAAGCCCTGCTAAACACAGGAGCTAAACTGCAGAGGAGAGACTACAGATCATGAGATACGCTGCAACTCTGATAAGTGCTACGGTGGATTTCTTATCTGCAGAAGCCATATGACAAATCACCCTACAACAAAACCTCATTGTGCGTTATTCATTTTCTTCCGACCCAAATCATACGTTGCTCTTTGACTGATACACTTACGATACGGGTGGGGGTGGGCAGGGGGGAAGGTGTGTTTGCAACTTCAGGATCACATTAGGTGTGGTTGCAACTTCAGGATCACGTTAACTAAGATACAATGAGGTACTCTGAAACCAGATCCTCTTTTGTTGCCATGCAGAATTTTCACTAAGGTCCCTAGAGGTCACACATGCAAAACCACTGAATTTGTCCACTGTGCCTCCAGCTCTCTCAAAGCTTTGCATTAGTAAGACAAATGGCTAATCCACTACAGCCAAATGGTGTGCATTTCATGATTAAACACAAGCCTCCTCAGACTTGGCTTCATTTATTTCCTCTGCAATGAAATATGTGCAGGTTTATATTTTTTCATTACTACATAAATACAAGCAGTTTATAAAATGCTGGAGGAATTATCAAAGCTGAATCTTTCATACGAACATGAAAATGTGTTTTGGTCACTATTTTTTTTTCCTGCTATCTGCTGCTATATAGTTAGTTAATGGCATTATTTAATTATGTTTAAATAATTTTAATAATTGCCCATGGTTCTTCCCTTAGGAATTCATTTAAATCTAACCCCCCATCTGTAGACATTAATAGGAAGAATGAAATCTTGCTGTTCTAACTAGCTGTTGTTCTTAAGATTTATACAGTGATAATTATCAGTAGTCCTTTACTATACAGTTTTCAGAATTAGCATAGCTAACAAGAAGCACCCTGTAGTATGCTCATGACCATAAGTGCTTGCTTGATGCCCAATGACATTAAATGCTTGGGGCAGGTTATGTTGGTTAGTTGGGGCTTTTTGTTTTGGGTTGGGGTGGGGGAGGTGAAGGGAAGCAGTGGGTTTTTTTGGTTTTTTGAAGAAGAACTATCCATACCATAGAGACCTTGTGTATGACATGATCTCTATCAAGCCTGATTCTCATATGCCCAAGACAGCACAACAAGAATTGGCTTCCTTCGTTCACCACCCCACCTCCGTCCCTGCTGTTACACTGCTACAGCAGTCCAGAGGCATTGGCTCTGTTCAGCTTTTTCAGTTAAGAGTTCCCCTGTAGAACAAGGCTCTGCTGTGCTGACGGAGAAGCAAATCATCAATTTCTTGAGCTGAAACCCCATCATTCTGCAAGCACGCACATACGCAGCGGTCCTCTCTCCTCACTGTCCACAATGACCTCTGCCCACCTGCTCTATTGCCATCCAGCCTTGCTTGATTTGCACACATTCAGCTCGCTCTCACTTCAGCCGACAAAGGCAAGAAGAGTGCCAAATCTATCCTCCGCTGATATAAATAGCAGATCATACTGTCTCCACTGTAAATGAAATGAAAGGCACATTAGTGAAATTGCTAATCCATGTGCATAAAAGCTTAGAAGGGAAATGCATTTCTGATTTAAACCTCCCTAACCACGTAGAGCACCTAACCCAATTCAAAAAACTCTGAGAACTTGGCTGTAGCATCTCAGCCTGCCAAGCAGCAAGTCTACACTCCAAAGCAAGTAAGATACAGGGAACAGACCAACAGGTTAAAATTATTCTTCCAGTTTTCCAAATCAGCCTAAGGTCTGAACGAGGGTGGCTTTGCGGTCTTAGCACCTTCTATCACTGCAACATCTTCCTTTTCAGTTTTCACCAGCTACTTCTCCAAAAAACATAGGAACAAGGAGACACCTGATCTTACCCAAAGCAGGGGCTTTGGGCTTCATTTTCTCTTCCCCACCTTCACTATGCACCGCACTTTCTTCCCCTCTCTACCCACAGGTGTCCACAGGCCAAGGAAAGGGCTTGTGCCACCAACTTGCGGTCTGCTGTGCCGGCTGCCATTTCAGCAGGTACCCAGTACAAATACACAGCTGCTCAGATAAGAAATTGTTATTTATCAAGAATTACAACAAATATTTTTGGCCTATTTAAGACTAACATAATCTAACTTTCTCTCTTGTTTGTGTTATATCAATACCTACAAAATTTTACATTTTATTAAAATTGTCCATTTTTTTGATATATCACTCTTGTGGGGACTAATAACAAGAAATAATCATAGCAACAAAGTAATAAATGGTACCTTCTGAGTATCTTTAAATAATTTTTTAATAACTTCTTGACGGTTACTATAGACAAAACATGTGCGTGTTTTTCGCAAAATATGTGTTATATTATTGTCACGGTAAGAAACAGAAATAAATTACAGGTAATTTCCACTTTTTAAGTCCTGTTTCTATGGTAATATGAGCAACTGACATTACTTCAGATCTCGTTACCATGGTTATTTCAGGTAATTCCAGGTTTTAATACCCTTAAACCTGAAGTGATACTTTTTCCTCTTATTTTGCTATTGAGCAAAATCACAGCTCAACTTTAGGGGGAACACAGCTCTTCCAGTTAAAATAAACACAGCATATAGCACACACATGTAAAGAGGCAAGTCAAAGCAAATTACTTACCACATAACCCCTAGCTGCCTCTCTTCTCCTAAAAGGACACTAGCCCTTTTCCACACATATTTCTACAGAAAAAGGAAGGTGTTTCCTCCAGGGTGTAAATCTTCTAACTACCTGCAGCTTTTCAGACCACTCCCCCTAGCCATCAAGCTCGCCAGTGAAGCTGCAGAAGTAGGATGTAGCGGGCTAGTGATCTGCTCCTCCCAGTCCCAGCTTTGAGAGCTGACTGGTGTCAGCTGCCTCCCATCCCCCTAACACGGAGGGTCATTGGGGAGCTGGGATCCACTCACCGGCAAATCATCCAGGACTTATGCCTAATTCAAGGGCCCTGGAGAGTAAGTGGGCTTAACAGAGCCTTCTGCGGTAGTGGGGTAGCCGTCACCACTCTTGTACTGATGCAAATGGAAGCAGAATCTTCACCAGTGCCCTGCAGGCACCTCTGGGGGTTTGAAAATGGTGAGGGAAATTCTGCCTGAATCTTTGTGTAGGAAAGAGGCAGCAGGAGGTTTCATGTACCAGCAGCTGGGTGGTAATAGAAATTACTCTAAATTAAAACCAATTCTTCCCGGTGAGAAATATCACATGCCAGCTGCGTGACCACAGCCTGCCTTTCCAACAGGTCTCCTTGCTCATGCCTATTGCAAGTGCTGCTCTTGCCCTCAGTCCATGCTGACTGCTCCCACACAGAGAAGTTTTCCAAGCTTTACCTAGAGAGAAGAATTTACATAATCTGCCCCTTTTCCTTCACAGTGCAAGTCACTCGCTTGAACAAACTGTTACTTGCACTGAAGAGGGGTTTTTGCTATAGCTGGGATATGAGGTCAGGGCACTGGTCCAGTCTGGGTCACTGGGAGACCATATGATGCTGCTGAGTTCGCTCCAGTGTTGTCAGGATTTTGGCCTTTTCGTTAGCATTCCTTTTGAAAAGACCAATGAGAAAACATCACTTTTTTTTTTTAAGAAAAAAATAATTTTAAGCCACATACTTTTAGAGAAAAGACAGTAATTGTGAAGTAAATGCACCCTAACGCCTTGGAAGCAGGAAAGCAAATATCAAGATCCCAAGACGTGTCACTGTTTTCAATTAATCTTGTATTTTAACATACCTAAAAAAGCCCTCGCACTTCAGGCTTGCAGTATTATGTCTGTTAGATGGCTGTGATTTTTTTCTCATACTAATTAACTAGATTGATCTTAGTGAGCTACAGCACTCCATTCAGATGTTTGTTCACAAAAAAGCTGTTGTCAGTCCTTTTGCAAGGTTTACTCACCAACACTCAGAAGTCAGCTTCAGTTATACAGGCATGGATTTTATCCAAACAATTAACACATGTCCTCAAATTCAACCATTAACACCATCAAGACTGTGTAGTCTCTTAAAATAAGGGAAAGGAGTATGTGACCTCCGAAATCTATTTTCCTGGCAGTGGGTGATTACTGGGACCTAATATTGATGTTCCACAGGAACTGCACTGATCAGCTCTGGCTATGTCTACATACACTGTCAAAAAGCTTGGTATAACAGGACAGCTCCATAAATCAAAGCACTCGGTGCTGATGCCTTCTCATTAAAAGTAGTTTGGGGCTTTTACCTCATACTAACCTTAGTCTGGTCCCCTGGACAGAACATCCTCACCATGCATTTGGTTTAACACATATGCTCGGTATGCATCTGAGCTGTATTTCCTCATCACGGGTTATATACGGTGCCTTTACCATGTACCTGGAGCTCCTGGGGAACAGGGACAAGCAGGGCACGTACATTGCTGCTCTAAACCAAAACAGTAAGCTGACACAGCCTTTCTATCCCTTTGGATACTAATATCATTTTAGACAGAAAGCAAGCAGTGGAGGGTTGGTTTTAAGTTACACAAGAATGATGGGTGGCTGTTAGAGATGGGGAACAGTAAGTCAGGAAATCACCTGTTGTTTTTTTCGATTGCTTCAAGGACAATGGTGAGTATGTAATGGCCGAAACTCTTCTGCTTCCACTTGGGAGTTCGCAAAGAGAATCTGCCACTCTGAGAGGAAGGGCAGGTCCCGCTGAGCAAGTTGTGCCCACATTACACTCAGAAACCTGAGTACGGGGAGCAGGTACATCTGAAACTCCTCTGGACCAAAAGTGCTACGGCTGCAAAACTATTTTATTTCCTAGTAATATTGCAAATGCTGTGTTGTGTGGATTGACTGGCTACCATGGAGTTCTCCATCACCATGGAGGCATGCCCGTGTCCCTCATTTGTTAAGTACGGTCATTCCAAAAAGTTTTAGTTTTCTTTCAGATTCCTTTATGGCTGGACATTACGCATACGTGTTACACATTTTCTAAGCTGATACATTGATGTCACCTAAGGTGTCGACATCTGTAGAAAGCAGTCCTGCAAATGGCATGGCAAGCTGTTCCACAAAATTCTGTGTCCTGCCAGGCCAGCTGGCAAAAAGGCACTAGTCTAACCAATGAAATTACTCGGGCATTTTCTAGTACCAACCCTTACTTTCAGGCTTGCAACATAAAACAAATTAACAAGGCTTCCTGGAGCTCTTTGGACTGCCTTTTCTTTCTGAGACAGTCAAGACTTCTAAGACCCTGATAAGCTGAAGGGCTTGGTTTTGCTCCCCTAAAATGTGGGGCCTCTCCTGTTCTGAGATTTATCCATCTCTATTTACAGGATCAACTTGAACTGTATTTATAGACAATACCCTTTTATAGCAGTGGCACATTTCTCATTTGGCTATTCTGTTTCATTTTCCTTTTTTAATGGCAATCTTGGGCTCTGTTATGACAAACTCCTGGCATTTTGCTTGAGCTCAATCAGGATGGGCCTAAGTATGAAGCTTTGAAAAAGACCTAAGACATTTCTCTCCCTCCAGTGCACACCAGCTGTGCTTTTTCCATGACTAATTCTCCTAAGGACTGTGATATTTTTAATTATTTTTCTCCTTTGTTCCTGATAATACTATCTACGTATTTTCTAATCTACCCATCAAAATAGTCTGTGACCTAGTCAGATCATATAATGATAAACTGGAAAAAAGCAATGATAGATGTTTTTATATATGATCCAAATCTCTGATCCTGATTTTTTAAGAAAGCATAAGTATTTCTGCTTCTCCTGTTTCCTCTTCATGCATTTCATCCACTACCAAATTCAGCTTCCAGAGAGAGGGGACCGGAGGAAACCAAACCATTTCCTGCTTCAAAAAGCTAACTACAGCATCAGTTCATTTGCACTGCAGCAATTACCCATTTCTATTTGGAAACACTCTAACAAAAAATATCTCCATATCTTTCTCCAGTTTGGAAGGATTTTTCCCAACTTGTCAGAGAACTCAAGGAACTAATCCCATGACAAATACAGACTTACTATCTAAACTGGAGCAATTTTTTTTCTTGCCAGAGTAACATGGTTTGGAGGTGTAGGGGAGAAGCACGGGAAGTAGGAGGTGCAGATTCAAAGCAGCCTTGGGGATTTAAAATAAAGTCTTCCATTGAAGTTAACTGGTGACCAGCACACAAGAGAGTTGAAATCTCTCAGGACTTGCTTTGGAAAGTTCAGCCAAGGAATTATTTTCAGAAAATCATCTCTTATAGAAACTTCCTTAGTGATATGAAATTAATTCAAACTGTTAAAAAGTCATTGGGAGACTCATGTCATTTTACGTACACCACATCTATTGCTCCAGAAAATACCAGTCAACAGAAGAAACTGACTCCTGATACAACAGACCTTCACTAGGACCCCTAGAAAGTAGGAATGAAATTCCCCCAGATGGAAACAATACTGTTGTAACACCCCCACTTGCAAAAGTAAGAAACAGGTTCATGGGGTGGACATGCCTCCCTGAAAAACACAGCACAGGCTGTGTTTCTTGAGAAAATAGTCTTCTAAAAGGATCTCAGGGTCCTTTGAAAAGGAAAGAGCCTGCAATAAGATCAGTCATCACTAACAGCAGAGGCAGAGGCTACCTAATTTCCCAGTGGCATAGAATACACTTTAACTGGCATTTCTCAGAATACTTGGCTCGGGCAATGAGGTTCTGCAAGAACTTCTCATTAAGCACAGCAAGAGCAACTTGCGTCATTGGTTTTAAGCAGCAGCTCGATCTGTTTATTATAGCCCATCTAACATAGCACTTTTGGAGTCAGGAGAACGGCTTTCATAGTTCAGGATATCCCTCTGAGTCCCCTGTTCTTCTTGTTACCACAGGGCTAAGACAGGAAGGTATGTTCCACTCCTAAGTCCCATTCTTCCCTCACACTGACCTTGAGGGACATCATCCCAGCACGGCCCTCAGCACTACCACTTCTGATCTGCTCCGTGGAGCAGGATGTGAAGCGTGTAGGCTACGTGTCGCTACATCAGCTAAGCAGAGAAGCGAGCAGGGCCAGAGGCTCACAGAAAACTCTAGGTGACTGCAGTTGCCCGGGAGCCCTACCGCTGCGACCGTGGCCATCTGGCATCTCCCACAGCACATCGGTGTGGGTTTGCCTCCCTGCTTCCAGTCAGCAGCAAGTGGAGACCGTTCACCATGGGCCAGCACTGCAGAGGGGGAGCAAGGGAACGTGAGTGTTAAAACAGTCTGGGCTCAACCTGGAGGCTAGAAGACCTAAGAACCTAACCCCAACGGGCGGGGATGGGACCTGCAGGGTTTAGCACTTCAGTAACTTGTGCAATTGAGATGGGAAATCTCAGATCACTGACTCTAGTCACCTGTCATTGAATGCTCTGGACCTGGGTTTGACCCTTCTCTCCATCTCCCTTCTCCTCCCTAGAATTTTCTCATCAACTGCTCATCTTCAAAATCTCCATTCTCAGGCAAAAAGTGTACTGACTCCAGGTGGAGGAGGCAGGTCACAGTGGGTATTTCCCACATGACCTTTTCATCCATAATTCCCTCCCACATAAAGGACAAAGCTGCATCTTTATGATAAATCAACCCCGGAGAATAACTACTATCTGAAAAAATGTTAACAATTAAACAATCATTCAGGGATTTTGAAATTAAGTACCCTGTGTGTGAACAGATTAAGAGAATATTGTCTATGTAATTCTGGAGAAAACCAATTAAGCTTACCATCTAATGAGCAATGATGCTCTCTCACATCTGCCAGCAACACGAATCAACATAATCTATTGCAGGTGGTTGTGCTTTCTGTTCACTATGCTACAGAAATGATTCACCACCGTAAATTATGGAACCATAATCAGCAATTGGTAATATGGTGGAGCTAAACTAAGACCCTTGTCTTAGTTTATAGGCTCATACCTACTGTTATGTCAAAAAGAAGCACTCAGATTTGTGCCCGCAATTAACATCTACTCATAAAACACCAACATTGGTTTTTTTCACCAGCTCTTGGATTATCACATTGTATTTCAAGACCCCAGCCAAACCGTAAATAATGACAGAAGTTCAAGAATCTTCACTTTCTGCTACATTTTTGCCTTTCACGTAGATGATCAGAAAGTCATCAAATCAGAAGACAGATTTTCCATTTGCATTGCAAGGGGGATAACGTTTTTCCTATTCTGTTTCTATTATATTTGGCAGAATCTTGTTATTCAATAACGTATCTTTTTTTCTTTGGTAAAGTTGCTCTGATAACAATCTTACATGATCTTCCACCAATTTCTAAAAATTTCTGTCTTCAGTAGGGAAATGTTTTGGTATATACTTGTGTATAAAAAAACTCTAGCCCCTAAGATAATGTTGTATAACCATAAGCAAAAGGACTCCGAATTTTTCTAAGATTTGGTAAAATTACTACTTTCTGGCACAATGGACTCTTCTAATATGAGTCACATAAATGTGCAGAGTCCCGCAGTAAATCCATGAACACCTGATATAAGGCCATTGAACTGAGGGTAATTAAATCAAAGAGAAATGTGGCCCATAATCATTATCCATAGCTGCAACTAAAACCGGCGTAAGTGTAGCCCACCCTGCAGTCCTCCCAAAGCTGATATACGGCTCAAGTAACTGGTGCTGGAGTTTCCTCCAGAAGAGTAACTCAAATAAAATAGAAATAATATCATTATTGCATTGTATCTTTCAACCTATTATGCTACTGTACAAAGGAAACTAATTTTTGTTTGATAAAAGAAATCAAACATTTGCAGGAGTTTTAGGGAAATAAACTTTCACTTCTAACAGTCCAAATAGGAGTTGGACATAAAATCCATGACATGGTAGGTCTCTGACATTTAAAAGTTTAGAAACCTAAAATAGCAAGTAACACTTCAGAAGTTATATTCTTTTTCAGCTCATGTTAGAGAAAGTTTCAAATGACAATAACAGAAAACAGGTTTCCCTTATCCCCATGGTATTCTTAACATTATTTAAAAAAAAAAAATTATTTGAAATCCTTAAATAAACTAAAAATTTTGAGGATGTTTTCCATTTATATTTTTCATTGGGGGGGTATATTTGTTCATTTTTCTTTGCTTGGGGAGGCCGTTTGTTTGCTTAACCACAAAAAAAAATTGGTAACTTTAATTTGGAGGAAGACGGTCTCTTCAGTTTGGCTCCTGCTTTTTCTTTTAAAGGCACTGCAGCTTAACTTCACAAAGCATCCCGAGGTCACTAGATGCCTTCACAACCATTCAGCGGAGGGCCACGAACAAAATTCAGAAGATAACTGTGTGTTCTTCACCCCTCCTACACGCACTTTAACAGAACATTTTGCTGGAAGAATAAAGGTAAAATGTCCCTCTTCCCAGCTCACAGGTTTCCCCGTAACATTCTGAGAGGGATCTGACCGAGCTGGAGATGCTCAGGGTTCTGAGGAGCAAAGTGAATAATTCAGCATTCAGCACGGCTTGTGCCAAGAGACTCATCTGAACTTCTGGCAGCACATGAACAAAGTTACACAGAAAGAAGGAACTTTCTGATAAGCTACAAGAGGGTGAAGAAAACCTACACTGTATCACAAAGGCTTAGAAAGGAAACTGGTTTGTGATCTTAACTAAAGCAGGCTGTGCCTGACATCAGTATAATACAGATAGTCAAAACGTCATGGAGTGGTTTATTGCTTACTATTTCACTGTTTGCATTCATGAGGAAACCTTGCAAAAAAAAAAAAGAAATAATTCTTGTGGAATAATGTTATTACCTGGCATCTGAAATAATTCCTCCTTCTTCCTTTACATAGGAGTCTGTTTCTTGTGAAAAAGACACTCAGTCAGTGTTTATTACTGAATATAACCTGGAAACGATCAATAGAGCCTGAAAAACACATTATAAAGACCTACGTGTTTACCAGGACACAGACAAGGTCTTACTGAACCTGTAAAAGTGCCCACCTGTTACAGGAAAACTTGCAGTGGGTCTATTTTAGCATTATTCACCCTCAGTGATGAACCAGTAATTCTATAAAAATAAAGAAACAACAAAATGCATCAATGGGCAACCTGTATACTTACTGTGGTTAAAGTGCTCTAATGTTATCTTTCTTAACAGATTGTACGGCTCTATTATTAATATTTCTAATAGATTCACATCTACACACTGAACTCCCTGAGGAGCAGGGGAGCGTTGTCCTTTTTCCCCCTTCAGCTGTTTTCTCCCCTCAGCTGTAATAGTTTCTTCCTCTCACAAATGGCAAGCCTCACAGAAATGACAGGAATCTCAAGAATCACATTGTTTCTTGTTGTTTGACTGGAGATGAAGGTTTAAAACCCTCATAAGAGTATACACATATACACTTTTCACATTTCCATTTCTCCAAACCCACAGGACAGCAGAGAATAAACCATCTGAATTCACATATGCTCATGCTCTGCTTAAAACGAGATACTATGGAGACACAGTATCTCCCTGATGTGGCCCTGCTGGTCCTCTGTTCTTAGCTATTACTAGCTGTTTTCCTCTCAACTCGGTTCCTAGGAATATTATAAACGATAACTCCTCATCTAACTGCATAGGGCAAGAGACTATGAACCAGTGCACAGTGAAAAAAGATTAACTTCTGCCTGGATCTGGGACCGTACAGAGAGCACCAGGAGCAATGCCCAGCCATAGATAGACTAAAGAGGAACGGGTCGTTTCACTATAGGCTGTCATTTGATATAACCACCACTACAACTTGCCAAGCTCTTGGATATCATCTAGAGGTTGATAGCACATTACACACCATGCCATATTTCTTTATGTTCAGTTTTAGTGAACAGTTAGTAGCATGATGTATTTGTGTACTGGCATTACCTCAGCACTTCCCAAATTTGGCATCATCTCTCCTTTTTTGTGTACCTTTTTTACCCCCAGGAAACTTAAGCTTGCCTCTAAGATCTTACGGATGGATGAAGCCACAAGAACTTCATTACATGCATTTTCTGAATGAACATCTGTGCTCTCACCTACCTTAAGAACCTTATCAAAAAGGGATTTATGGCACTGGCTCTGGCACACAGGTCTTCCTTGCTCCTGTTATATGCTTTTTGTTATTATATAGTGCTACAGTTTTGCTATAGCCATCCCTTTGATTGTATAGAAGCTTTACCACAAAAGTGCTATTAAAGAGTGTGATAACTTTCATATAACCTTTGCAGAGCCTCTGCCTTTGAAGAATTTTTATTAATATTGTACAGATGCTGGAAGTCTACCTATAATCCTTCCTATATAAAGCTTCCCTCTCTATTCCACAGATGCATTCTTCTAGTAATCTGTAATAACAATAAGCATTTGCAATTACATATGTAATGTCTTTTTATTTCAAATGCAACTGCAAAGCCAGCTGTGGAAGGCCCACTCTGTTTAACCTGCACTATTAATGACAGAACACAGACAAGACGTTCCCGTGGCACCATTAAAGTCAACTGTAAATGCACCCGTAAGTATAAGAGGGTGAAGTTTTTCCATGAAGACTATATCACAGTAATGAACAAAAAAAATGAAAGGGTTACCTGATGCTCCACTATGCTTTTCCTAGTCACTGGACTTGTGTTAGGATTGTACAAAACACGCAAGCCTTCACAATGCAAACATGTACCTAAGATCTGATCTTCTTCTAAATGATGTCTAAATTAGCAGAGTTTACACACGTCTGTAGCTGTGTCCTCATGACAAGAAGGCAGAGAAGGATCCAGCTGGACTGAGAAGCTCACAGGTCAGCAAATTGCTTTTTATACCTTGCTTGTGTGCGCCGCTAGTCTCAAAATTTTCAGTCTTGTATTTACATCTGACCAGGCACATACCTGTTCCGCCAAGCTGTTCATTTGTAAGCCCTTTCCTGAACTTGTTGAAGCAAGAAGACTGTGCACAAACCTTTTGTTCCCTGAAGAAGGAGTATTTTTTGATGAAGAAACACACCAAATGGAACAAAACCTTGTCAGCCCTGAGGTCAAGTTATCTCAATGAGTAACGGTAAAGAGTAGAGGCTGTTTCTGTATCTTCTTTCCCAGATTGGCCACTTTCTTATGAACAGTCCCACCAAAGCACAAAGCAGCAGCTTTGTGACAGAGTTACATGCATCTATATGGGAACACCAATTATTTTCAATGCCATTTTCTGAAATACATGCCATGGAGGGAAGGAAAGTGTATGTGTATTACTCCAAAAGATAACATTTCTTTCAACGTGAAGGGAGCTGCAGCAGTAGAATCTGTGTGGAGCACTTAGTGTACCAAACAGCAGATTAATTGTCAGCTGCACCACACAATTCACTTTAAGTGAATGCATCAGTATGTAATGGTATGAATGCATATTGACAAATGAGTGATTCTTTGTAGTCCCGCTGAATAGCAAAGGCTGTCATAACGAATTGCTCCTGTTCAGGAACAGGTATCTAGAAAAAGCTGACACAGAGAACGCTTGTGACTGTTGCCCAGTACTTTACACAATACGAGCAAAACACTATTGTTTCCTTAACATTCACAGTTCTGCCATCCATCACTAGGAATTCTTTTGCCCTTCACATAGACATAATGAGGCTTTCCATAGGAATTTCAGTAGTATTTAAAACCAGCATCCATTAGTGTCTGCTTATTGCAAAACGTTTATGCACAGTTGTACTACTGAGATATAGCTGTGCTGCCCATGTACCTTGTCTCATAACTCCACAGGAGCTGTGATTCTTCTGGAGGACAAGGGATCTCTCAAGGGTCACATTAAAATTCCTTGATTTTGCTAAGGAAAAATGTGACCTAATCTTCATTAGTTCCAAAGAAATGTCATATTTCAGTTGAGGGAATGTTGGTGATAGTCTGTACCTTTTGTGAAACTGAACAAGGATGATATTTTATTCCTCTCTATCCAGAAGAATGATGAGCTAGGTTTGACTTAGATCAGTTAAAAAGGTCATATCTTTGTTTCCTTGATACAATACAAATAGGTAGTTATGAAAAAATGTAACATTTATCCCCCTTGTTGTCGGTCATAACTGACAATTATATAATGCATGGGGTTACCAAAGAAATAACAGAAACCCAGTTCATTCACCGAGTTCCTATGACAGCAACTTTAATTACATTAAAGATCAATTCCAATATTGAAAATTGTGCTGTGTAATTTCATACTGGTACTGCTGGCTTCACTGCTTCATAGGCTTAATACTGACTTTAGCCATTATACCTGTGTACAGACACATCAGCCAGAGTATTCAGTCTCCTGCTTTCAGTTTTGCCAAAGAACTGTTCTACTTCCAACACATGCCTGCTTTAAACAGACAAAAGCCTTCTCTGTGCCAGCTATTGTGGTGACAGGGACGTTAAAATGCAGTAGATGACAATGGGTCCGATTCTGACAGAAAACACGGGTGTCTGGGCAGTATTTGCATCCCTTTGGACACAAAAGGATGAGACAAAGCCTGGCTGTGGTCCGTTCATGAGTAGTCCATGTGGAAGGTTTGTCCCTCTGAGATCTTAAGCCTGCGTTAAGGTGAGGACTCATTTAAAAGCAATACCCTTAAATGTGCATAAGGACTCACATATAAACTTAACTGCACTCCTTATTTGAAGAAAACAGGCCACTTCTTGGGATATTTTCCCGACTGAAAATAGAGAAATTAAATCAGCCTGCTGCCCTTTTCTCTTGTCATATCAGGCACAGAGACAGATCCTTCATGCGATGTAAAATGTTGCCGATAGCCCAGTTTAAGTACAACCCCTGAAAGCCTTATCTCGGTGCCGGTTCCTATCCCCGTCTACAGGAGTGTTACTCTCTCAGGTCTCTATTGCTTTTCTGGAGCCCATTGGCAACACTCGTATCAGGCCTCCCCTTCCTCTGCTCCTTTACTCTTTCTCCCAGTAACCCCATGGGTAACTATGATGGATGCATTTGCAAGGTTTCTGTATAAACCAGCTCCCATGCACACTTGGTTAACGGCTTCCTAGTTTATTACTGGAATTAAAAGCTCAATTTCTTTCACCTAGAAGTGCCCCCTTCACATTCTCAGGTGAAGGAAATCTTTCTCCTCTGCAGATTACTTCTTAATCAGAGTTCAGTTTTTTTCTCCCAAGTCTTGTTTTCCCAGACTCCAGATCTTAGAATCATAGAATGGAATCATAGAATCATTTAGGCTGCAAAAGAACTTTAAGATCATCAAGTCCAACTGCTAACCTAACACTGCCAAGCCCATCGCTAAACCATGTCCCTAAGTGCCACATCTGCACGTCTTTTAAGCATCTCCAGGGATGGCAACTCAACCACTTCCCTGGTCAGCCTCTTCCAATACTTGACAACTCCTTCTGTGAAGAAACTTTTCCTAATATCCAATCTAAACCTCCCCTGGCACAGCTTGAGGCCGTTTCCTCTCGTCCTATCGCTTGTTACTTGGGAGAAGAGACCAACCCCCACCTCGCTACAGCCTCCTTTCAGGTAGTTGTAGAGAGCGATAAGGTCTCCCCTCAGCCGCCTTTTCTCCAGGCTAAACCACCCCAGTTCCCTCAGCTGCTCCTCATAAGACTTGTGCTCCAGACCCCTCACCAGCCTCGTTGTTCTTCTCTGGACAGCCTCCAGCACCTCGATGTCCTTCTTGTAGTGAGGGGCCCAAAACCAAACACACTATTCGAGATGCAGCCTCACCAGTGCCGAGTACAGGGGGACGACCGCTTCCCTGGTCCTGTTGGCCACATTATTTCTGGTACAAGCCAGGATACTGTTGGCCTTCTTGGCCACCTGGGCATACTGCCAGCTCATATTCAGCCAACTGTCAGCCACCACTCCCAGGTCCTTTTCCACCAAGCAGTCTTCCAGCCACTCCTCCCCAAGCCTGTTGCATTGCATGGGGTTGTGACCCAAGTGCAGGACCCAGCACGTAGCCTTGTTGAATCTCATGCAATTGGCCGTGGCCCATCAATCCAGCCTCTCCATCAGACATACCTCTAACTTCATGTGTCTTTCACTTGCCTCAAAATCACCTCCAGTCAGCAATTTTCTGGTTTTTTCTTCCAGTCCCTCCTCAAGCAGAGGAACATGCTTAAATATTTGAGGACAATGTCTCTGATAAATGGAAATTTTGCAATTCCCAAGACGTTAACTCATATTTTATGTCAAACAGTAAACGTTACTCCCTTAAAAATATAGATACGCGCCCCCTCCCATTAAAATAAATTCTCTAAATTACATACTATTTTCTTACAGAACTTGACAATAGTATATCAAAGCTTTCTTGAACTGCTATTCATAAGCGTAAAGATGTTTTGAGAGGTTTCTCCTAATTGTCCTTTAAACAAAAACTAGATATTCACTGACTTCAATAAATACCTTGTACAACTGACACATTCACAGGAACAGAAGTCTCGCACACTTGCAACAAACATTTGCTTACAAAAAGGTATATGCCAAACCCATGGAAGGGTTGCAGTGAAATCTGATTTGCCTTCCCTTTTTGAGCCCTCCTGTCATTTAATCATGAAGGAAAAAGATCAGGACACAATTTTAAAAGGTCAGTTACTCATGAGCAAATGGCTGATGACAGTCCACAGAAATAGCCTAGTAACACCCCATAGGCTGAAATGTCCTTTATTAAGTTTCTGAGGGCTTCCAAGCAAAAAACTGTGTTCAAAATACATTCTGATGATTTATAAGCAGCAGAAGTTAAACTGGACAATTACATATTCACTACCAATAAACCCACTTGTTAACTGGTGTTTATTTGCTATTCCATATTCTTCAGACATGCTAATATGTGCATATGGCAAGGTTGTGACATTATGAAACAAGCAATGTGTCGTGGTTTAACCCCAGCCAGCAACTCAGCCCCACACAGCCGCTCACTCACTTCCCCCCCACCCAGTGGGATGG
>JAVKLA010000081.1:38180071-38310230 GCA_034782735.1 Sagittarius serpentarius
GTCAGTCCCTCACACCGTGTCTCTGCCGCTCCTTCCTCCTCAGGGGCAGGGCTCCTCGCTCTGCCCCTGCTCCGGCCGGGGGTCCCTCCCGCGGGAGACAGTTCTCCACGAACCGCTCCAGCGCGGGGCCTTCCTGCGGGCTGCAGCCCTTCAGGCACTGACTGCTCCAGCGCGGGTCCTTCCCCACGGAGTCACAGCCGTCTTGGGGGGCACCCACCTGCTCTGACATGGGGTCCTTCCCGGGCTGCAGGGGGGCATCTGCTCCCCCGCTCCCCGCCATTGCTGCAGGGGACAGCCAGCCGTCTCCCCCGGGGCTGCAGGGCCACCCCCTCCTCTGGCCCACCTCCTCCCCGCCTTCCTCACCGACCTCGGGGTCTGGGTTGGGGTTTCTCTCACACCCCAATCTCCTGCCCCACTGCAGGTTCCCCTTCTTAGATCTGTTATCCCAGAGGTGCTGCCGCCGTCGCTGATGGGCTCGGCCTTGGCCAGCGGCGGGTCCGGCTTGGAGCCGGGGAAGCTTCTGGCAGCTTCTCCCAGGAGCCGCCCCTGCAGCCCCTGCCCCGCTGCCAAAACCCCGCCACTCAAACCCAAAACATAAGGTCACACTGTCTGACCACAGAGGGAGTTTCTGATTGACACCTGCTGTGTCTTTATAGTGTCATGCATGAAAATCATGGCCAAAGCAAGGAAGAGGAGCCTCAATACAGGTTTCATGATGAGAAAGTCTGTCTGCCCACTCCACCATCATCACAGGCTGGGGTCAGACCAAGGTCCAGCAGGTCCCTAACTCAGGGCTATCTGGCATCATGCTGCTCCTAAGATGGTGGGATGAACCTGCCACTTCCATGCAGGGTTATCTGCAAAAGAGGCCCTTCGTGGCCTCTTCTGTGTAATCACAGTATTGTGCAGTGGGGCAAAGTGTTAGAGATATGCGGAGCCCCATTTGAGGACAGTACTGGAGCAGGATACTCTTCATATAGAAAGTTCACAATAAACCTGATCTTACCTTCATCCCTTGTATTGGATGCCAGACACGGGTTCTTCTTCCGTGATTCAATAATTTCTGGATGAGGACTAGTTCTTGGAGACAGAGGAGGAGAAGAGCTGAAAAGCAAAAGAAGAAAGCATCATTAGTGCTGCTGGTACCTGTTCCAAGACCTCTCTCTCCCTCTACCTCTGTTTGTCCCAGGCCCTACTCTGCGCTTCCTCTCCTTCGTCTTACTTTTTTCAAGAGTAAACCAAGCCATCTTTGGGTCCTGCTGGTGTGCTTGGATCCAGAAATCCAGAAGAAGGACAAAAGGAGGCACACTATATGCCATAAAGTCATTCGGGAGGCTAAAACTGTGCATACAAGCTTCCCAGCTCTGCCAGGTACAGGTGAATCTGGGAGATGAACAAGAGCTGGTGAGCCTGCAGTTATAAGCACAAGTGTCCCCTGTGATGTTTAGAATGGCCTTAGCTCAGGTGTTCAGGCAATGCCTAAAAGGTTTCCCTGCAGCAGATGCTTGGAGCATTGTCACCACGGTAGCTCCCAAGGGTGACACAACAGAGAAATATAAACACACAGAAATTCGATGAGGTTTGGCTAGCTTGAGGCAAGCCTAACGGTATGAGACAGCTTTGCTGGCATGTTATAGTGTTCTTTTCAGTCTCACAGTCTTTCCAAGAGCCTTTTCTCAACCCGTGCTACAGTGAGTCAGGCTGCTGACAAATGCTGTGTTCTCTTCCCCATTAGATGCCTTAGAAAACCCAGTGACCGATCTCCACAGGCAATCCAATTTGTCTTGTATTTAAACTGAGTTGCCTAACCCAGGCTAAGGGTCCCTTTTTATAACTCTCAGGAAAGAAGAGGAACTGAGTGACCCAAAACAGAGGCAACGCTTCATGCAGTACCAGGTGGAAAAAGCTGCTTCAAGAGAAAGAGCTCTGAGAGTTTTGCAGAAAGAAGTTGTAACAACTCTAACACTGAATTCCCCGGCTGGAATTGATGCTGCTGTGAGACATTACTTTAATGTGCATTCTTTGCCTTTGCTACATTGCCTGCTTCATGTTTATAAATTAATAAGTAAGCTGGCACAGAACACTATTCACCTATGGGCTAGAAACAGGTAAAATCCAGAAACTAAAATTTAAATTACAGTAAAATTAGGCACTATAAATTCTTTAGAAGAAGTTAAGTCTGCAGGTTCTCCTACGGACATTTTTGTTCACTTAGAAAACTAAATGCAGTCAAAACAAACCAGGAATTTATTAATAATCTAAAACTGCAATTTGCATTATGACAAATCAATAAAATATAAGCTATGCATAAGATAACCATGTGATTTATGATTTTAAATCAGTAACTTTATGATCATGTGGAAAACAGGCAAAGACATACTATACCATTAATAAATCTTGTTCTCAGTAGCTGAGAAACCTTTACTTTTGTGAGGCTTTGCTCTTGGGGGAAGTCCCAGGGAACTTAAATGTTTAAGGAAAAGATGTTTAGCTAGCACCACTATTTCCCAAAATTGAGTGTTTTAACATTAATCAGCTGAGGTAGGATTAATCCCATCTACCTTTACAACCCCAGTGTTCACGAGTAAGGTAGTCATGAAGAGAAATGGGTGCTTTTAAGACTCAGCTCATCTGATGAAATATAGACTTTTGCTTTAGGATGAGAGGAGTCATGCACTAGAAATACCTATTTATCTCTGCTGACCACGGAGGGAGCCTAGGATGTCTGATTTGGATGCAGATATCTCCAACATAGAAATCTGCATGGGGGCATATTAATCATATCTCTACTGCCCAGCAATTAACGTAATTGTAGAGAAATAACTCTCTCAGATCTTGGCTTCCCTTTTTTTTTTCCCAGTTTCATATGAGAAACTACACTCCCTCTCCCATCTAGTCCCTCTGACTTCTTTCATCTTCTGTGTTGTAAAATTTCTTGTGGGCCTCTTCGCTGCACATGTCTTCTTATTCTTTTCAAATCAGCTATTATCTCATGAATGACACAATATATTTAGGGCAAACTATAGAAAGCAAGAGCACATCTATTAGTTCTGTTATCAAGAAGGAGAAAGATTCCCTGGAAGCATTCAACCTAATTCGTAGATATTGTAAGATTATCAGATGCTCTGAATCAAACTATCTGGGCATCTTAATGAAGAGAGAGAACATGGGAGTGTTTGTACTTGACTGTAGTTGTATTGCACTATATCAACTCTGCAATGAAAAGAGACCTCATCAGTGTCATCATCTTGAGAAAAGTGACCAGTTCATTCAAAGGCAAGGAGGACTAGAAGCCAGAAATTTGTCCAATTACACATATTATTAGGAAAGTTGTCCAAGTCTTGGAAAAGAGGTGATAAAGAGATAGGCTCAATTGATCTTCTTTGAGATATTTCTAGTCCTAGAGGTGAAAAAAGGTAGAAAATGCTTGAAAAGATTGTTAGGCGCACAGGAAGTATGAAGCAGACCATCTGGATTTTGTGGAGTAGCAGAATGCGTTTCCCTGGAAGAAAAAGCCATGCTGAGGAAATGGCCTGTATCACATAGGTAAGGTAAATAATTTGCTTATTAGAAACTATCAGGGAGATTCAAAACCATCTGAAAACTAGACATGCAAGGAAAGATACTCAGAAAATAATTCATACAACTTAAATCCAGCATATTCCAAAGATTTTGAAGTAGTGTGGCAAAGAAAATGAAAATAATAAAAAATTCCTGTTACTTTTATGCCATCACTAGAAATCTAGATAGTAAGCAAAAATAATTGAAAATTGTTGTTGATGAGCAGAAATTGAATACAATTGGCATTACTGAAACCTGGTGGGACTATTTTCATGTCTAGAATGCTAAAATCACAGCCTATAACCTGGGTTTGGGAAAGGCTATGGAAGAAAAAGAGGCTGGAAGGGTGCATGTTTTAGAACACAATTATTTGCTTTAGTGTTATTGATAACTCAGAATGGCAGGACCTTGAACATACATGGATCAATGAGTTCAGTAACAAAACCCAAGAGGGGGTTCTGATGAGGGGTTGTTGCAGATCACCAAACTACAGCATAGGATGAACTAAGCCTTAAATACTTGTCAGTGACGTGGGGAAAGAGATATCTTTCTGGAGGCTTCAGCTTGGCAGATGCATGCTGCAGGTTTCAATCAGCTAACAGTAAATCATCATTAGAGCTTCTGATATAACGCTTATCTCTATTTCAAAACCAGGGCATGCTCTACCCAACATGAGGCAACTATTTTATAACAAAGCAGATGACCGAATCGTCAGACTGGAGGTTGGCAGTTATCTAAAGATCAATGGTAGCAATCCAATTATGTTCAACGTGGGCAAAGAGAGGACAGTCTCAAAGGGCTTTGTAGGCAGGCAGACAGATAGACAGGCAGTACTTCCAAAGTGTTAAATTTCCAAAAGCCGAGGAAAAGTATAAACAAAAATAAAAGGGAGCTCCAACAAGGCAAGTGAAAATCTAAGCTCCTGAGAAATAATTAGTCTAAAGCTTCACTTCCACAGTAAAGAAAACTTGACCAAATACTTGGGACGCTACATGTATGAAAAGATGCCTAGCAAATAGATAGCAAATGACAACACACATGTAAATAAATACCAATTGGTATAAATCAAGCTAGCAACCCCAGAAAGTAGATAAGGAAGAATAAAGAGGCAGTATTGAACTCATGCCTATCAACACTAATGCAATCAGAAGGTTTTTTTGTGCTAGGTTATGGGACTAAGGCTCACCTCTGCAAGCAGAAAGGAGCAATGGCAGGTGGGGGCTCAATGCCGAACGGAAGCCCCTGAAGCCCCTGCCCTGTCTCCTCCTGATGCTGTGCCAGGAGGGGTGCCAACCCACGTTCCCCCAGACGAACTGACAGCAAAGGCTCTCCCTGGGTCACCTCACAGGCTGAGGGAACTACAGGGCATGGGCCAGCAGTGCGATGCTGGGGGAGGATCATTTAGGGAGTGAATAAGTCCTGTTTTGGGATGTTTAGGACATGGACCTAAAAGGGGAAAAGGGAAGGATCATGGTGGTTTGGGGGAACAAGCGTGGGCAAACAGAGGGAAAAGAGGCTAAAAGGGGCTGGTTGTGTGCAAGCGGGCTGCTGCTCAGCAGCTTGTCAGGCCATGCCTGCCCCAGCCAGCACCGTCTGTCCCGTCTCCTCCCCGAGCAGTTTCCAGCCATTCTCCTGGCAGAGGGATCTACTGATGCCCATATGCACGTGTAGGTTCTTTTCCAGTAAGGGGCTTTCCGCCCAAGCAGCCAGAACAGAACAGGACATGCGTGCATGCGTGCCTTTTGGGAACATGCACTCAGCATCCCCCCAAGCTGGCCCTGGGGACCTGGAGCCATGGCAGCATCGCCTCTGTCGAGCAAACGGATTCGGCAGCTCTCCGCAGTCTGTGCTTGTTGAGAACAATGAGAAGCACCACAAATAGGTGGTAATATTTCCTAGGTGAAAATGGTAGCAATGGCCATTAGAAATCTGGAGTGCACAAAATAATTCCCATTCTGTGTTCGGAAAGAGAGGGGACTGAAACAATACTCTGCAAGATACTGGTCACCAAGAGGAGTGTTAAACAGTACATACTAAAAAAATTAAATCAAAAAGAAAACAATATCTATACTTCTTTTGTATTATTTTCAAACTGATGGAATATGTATAGTGCTCATGAAAAGAGCCATCTATTCCCTGTGGGGTTTGTTTGTTTGTTTGTTTGCTGAGGGGGTTATAGGGTTTTTTGTTTTTGCTAAAACAATAAAATTTCTGAATGTTTCCAACACCACAAAGTTTGAAGAACATTGTTTATCAGTGTTCAAAAAGGAAACCGTTCAGCAGTGGTGAGTTGGGTAGACTGGCTAGCCAGACATCAACCCCAAGCAAAATTACAGAAAGAAATGAAATAGGATTCAACTGATACAAAATTAGGATAGAGAAATAATGAATTACTGATAATAAAAATCACTTCATAGAAAATCACACCAAGGAAACCTGATTTCCTCCTTTGAGGGGATTTTGTTTGGTCACTAAAGGTAGGTTCAGAGACCAAGATTCTTGGGTTTTTTTGTAGCATTTGCTATAGCACTACAGAACATTCTGATTAAAATTGACAGTAGAATATGGCACGCATTAGATGAGATAAGAGTTAAGTTGGCCCAAGAAGTGTTTGTCAGATGGTGAATATTTGCTGATGGGAGTTTTTTCAAAGGATTCTTGCTATGACTAGCAATAGGTCTGATCCTATTCTGCATTTTCATTAATAAATTGAAATAAATATGAAATCAGTGACACTCAATTAAATCTTCATCTAAGACAAAGATTGGTAGAATGGTTGATAGCAATCACAAGAGGACTTGGGATTACTGAAACAAAATGTGCTTAAATATATCCAAGCACAAAATGATATGGCTAAAAGTGCATGTGCCACCCATAGAGCGGGAAAGATGTCACTGCAAAATGGCTTTTTCAGGGATAGCCAATAAGCAATTCAGTGCATGCTCCTTGGGCAATGTTGTAGGAAAATGGGCTATTATAATCTCTGGACATATAAGCAGCAGAAATAGGACTGGTATTGGTATGCTGCCAACAGTTTTAGTGGCCAAATTTTGAGAAGGACATTAGAAAACAGAAGGTGAAGAATAAGGTCATAAAAAATTGACTTTGAGAGCTGAAGAAAATGTGTTAAAGTGAAAAACTTTAACAGCTCCAGCTGTTTAGCTTTTGAGCGGGTAGGCTGAGAGTGACTTGATTGCAGCGTCTAAATAGTTTCAAAGGGAGAAAATAGGAAGTGCTAAAGGGTTCTTTAACAAAGACAGCTATAACAAGAACCAAAGCTAGAAATGAAGCCAAATATGAAATCATGCACCAATTTGTAATTGCAAGAGCGATTAAACACTGGGAGAAAATATAAAGGAACGTCCATCTTCATCTCTTGATGTCTTCAGATCATGAGTAGATGCCTTTGTGGAACACATTGCTCTGACAGAGCAGTTATTTTTTTAAATCAATGTGTTCAGCTAATAGCCAGCCTGGGAATTAGATCCGTAGGAAATTTCTATTTGGCTTGCAGCTCTTTTCTTAAAAAACAGGCCGGCTCTCTGGCTTGGGCAGCAGCCTTACCATCCTCACTGTTATTCCCCTGCTTCTCCAGTGGCAGATGCCCAGCTCTGCTTTGTTTCTGCGGGAGGGAGATTTCTGCCATCTGCTGCTGCCCGTGGAGGGTGCCAGTGGATCAGCCACCGTGCAGGGGGAGCAGAGATCCTGTTGCTGCTGTCAGGAGGAAGAAGAGGCTTAAAACCTGCTCTAGCCCCATCGCTACTAAGATCAGACCTCCTTGCTTTACCTCTACTAAGTTACTGAACTTTGAATGATGAGAAGTACAGAAAGCTGCTCATTTCATCAAGGTACAAAGAGGTTCATTTAGCATAAGTATTATAGTTCATGCCTAAATTTATGTATAAAATCAAGCCTGATAAAGCAGCCTTCCTAATACAGGAAAGGTGGACACTTCCTTTATCAAAGAAAAAAAAAAGTCTAATCGCCTTTGAAAGGCTCTTGGAAAGAGGTTGTCCACCTAACTCAGATGCCTACAGCTCGGCAGAGGGGACCCACCTCTGGAGAGAAGCCTCCATTGCCCCTATTGACTAGGCAGAGTGTTTAGACTTGAACATTAGAACGTCAGGCACTCTAAAATGTGTAGGCACAAGTTAGATCCAGATCAGGTACATGAAATCTCCTTTGTAGGTTGGATCATATAACAAGTCCTTCCGCCCCTAAAACCTAAGACTGAATACCATACAAGTGAAGCAAGGCTTAGAGGGAGAAGTGTTGTATTTTACTAGACCAAGTGATGTATTGCGGCTATGTATCACCACTAATACTACTGCTGAAAGGACTGAGAGCAGAGGGAGAGCTGGGACTTGTAAGCAGAGAAATACAGTGTTTGGTCACAGAGATATCTGACAGGCTACAGGGGAAAAAAAAAAACAGACTTCAGAAAATTTAGAAGAGCCGTTGAACATTTTCAGGCAATTTGGTTTAAACCCTCATATTTCTTTAGCCTTTCACAAACCAGAGAACAGAAATTGGGAAGTCAGCTATCAGTGTCTGACCCACAGTTACTCACCCAGGATAAGCTGCAGGCAGGAGGGCAGAGCACAGGCATGCGCTCCCCTCCAGAATCCCAGCACGACTCCTCCTTCCCCGGAACACCACTAGCAACGTGGGCAGGGAGTGCTGTGGCCTGGAGGGTGCGTATATTACAATCCCAGATTTACCTGTGCAATAAATTGTTTCCCTTGAGGTGCACCTGACACTTATTAAGATGTTGAGCATTTTTCATTGATGAAACCACCATTTTCTTGAGATTTGTCTAAAAGTCCTTTTTTTTTTTTTCTAGAGACATCAGTTTGTACCTTTGATTTATACCCTCCATTGGCCTCTCTTTGGTTTTGTTTTGTTTGGAGGGGGGGGGTTGGCATGTGGAGATGGGTAGAGGGAGGAAGACAAAGACTTGTTATGCCAAATTTGGGGATTTTGGTTTCACTTTGGGAAGAGACATTGCAGATACACATTTTTTGGTTTTTTGTAGTTTTTATGTCAAAACACTGTCAAATTCAGGTATGTTTATACATTCTCCATAAGCTAACAGTTGTTTGCAACTGTGTGGACAACTTCTTGTTCACCAACATTTTTAAGGAAGGACAGATTTTCACCCAAATACCCATAACATTACGAAAGCCAGGGCTTCTGTGCGTGAACAGGATTTGCTACCTACTGCTTGCCTTCCACCGTTTAGACATGCCATCAAAACCCACATGACACAAAACAATCTAGCTCAGTGGATCACAGACAATCTATACTCTGACTACTTTTTAATCCAAACTATCCAATAAGCATTTATGAATAGTGTGCATGCTCCTGTGCTCAGAATTTGTTCACAAATGATTTGTGAACAGAAAAAAGAGCTAAATCTGCAATGCATATTTTTTGTAATAACCCATTCAATCAGAATTACTTCAGGAAAGATTGTTCAGCATTAGCTAGTCATCATACCATGTATTTTTAGGAAACATATTAGATATGTAAGTGGTCCATCAAAAAAATGATAATTCAGCACTATAAAGTAATTTGAGGACATGCTTTTAAATATATGGTGTTTAGGAGGATATCTAAACAGTGTCACAATTCTGAAACATGCTTCGTTGTCCAAAGAGTGCTGAGATTTAAGCTGTCTCATAAGTATTAAGCAATCAATTCTTGTAGACACAGCTTCAAAAACGCTTCCATTTTGTCTGGTTGAATTACAAATGAGTTATTTCATTAGCAGAATTATTATTTTGGGATGAACTCCAGAACATTAAAGCTTTACATTTAACCTCCATTACAGTCCAGGATTGAATTAACCTCTCTTTACCACATAAAAGCAGCTAATGCACTTTACTTGTAAAATGCAAATGTTGTTATACTATGTTTTGCAGAAAGCACTTACTTAGAAAAATTCAGTGGAATTATGGTTCATAATAGTTTGGTGCATTCAATTAAAACACTACATTTTAAGAAAATTAGTTTATTTTCTTTCCTATCATTGAATACTGACACTTGGAGTAACAACTACTGCTGAGTTACATGCTAAAATATCAAGTCTGTATCTCAGGGCAGAAACTCAATGCTGCTGTAACACTTACGATGTACAAACACAAAGGCATATGTTGGAAGTTCTGTGTTCAGTGTGGTTAAGAGAATCAGTCAGGACTTTACTTTTCCTAAAATCTTAAGAATCTTTTTGAAGCCCCTCTGGGCTTATTTTTTTTCCTGTTCCCCATTCAGAATTAGAAGAGAAATAAGAGAAATAAAGCATAAATTTGCATGTTGCTGGAAGCAGGCTGAAATTGAAACCACAGATTTTGTGAGTGGCTCTACCTCTGATGCCTATTATCTTCAAATCACGACTGAAAATCCCAAAACACATGGGTTGTGTCTCTAGTAGCATTTCACCACGTTTTTCTAATGTTATATAATAGTTAAGATTTGAAAGTAGATTCTTGTGACTGCAGGATTTGGCTTTGTTCTGAATGAGAACAGAAAACTTCTACATGTACTGCAAAGACAAAATCTGGAAAAAACCACACACCAGTTAGTCATTTTATTGAAGATTTTAGTATTAGCTATTAGCTATTTCTTTAAAATACAAAAAAAAATAAAAAAAGCAGGATAAAGTGAAAAAATATTAATCCCGAAACAGGTCATTTCAGCAGGAAATCTGTAAGGGTTTTTTTTCCAGTTTACTGGAAACACACCTGTTTTTGCAGTGTGTCAGTTTTGATAAACGGCGTGCACAGGCTTAGCAATCCTAGGTTCACATAGCAACAGTGAACTTGACATTGTTCAAAGCATGATGAACTCGGCCATGAGATCTTCTCAGCTGAAAAGATCAAGCAGTTGAGGAAACACAAGGAGAAGAGGCTGAAACCTAGTTTCATGATGATAATAGATATAAATTGATACAGTGGCTTTTAGTGATGCAACATAGTCATGTCATAGTCATAGTCACTGCTACTGCTATGGCAAATAGTGAATAACATGGTTCATTTTTGTATTGCATCAGAAGTACACTTACCTGGAAAAACTACAGGGGGCGGTTTTGTAGGACTCAAAATCCATCATATTTTGGAACAAATTTCCTAAATGTTGATGGGACTTCCCAGACAAAGAGAATTTTTTTTCTGACCAGCTGTATTTTCCTGCATCCAGAAAGCACTGCATGAAACTCATGCCCCAGGAGATAAATGAAGAAGCTCTCAGGGACTGCCAGCTTACATTGTCCGACAAGGAGCTCAGAAAGGCCACATCCACAGAGAGCCCTGGTTTTATCTGAAGGTTTTCCCTCTCTTTTCAGTACATTTTCTGAAAACATCCAAATTGGGAAGAACAGACAATATGGAAAGTGAAAATGTATGTGTTAGAATAAAGAAGAAAGCACCACTGAAGTGTGTTAAAAACACATGGTGGATGGTTGGAGTACTATTCAAAAGTAGCTTGTGGTCAGTTGTCTAGACTGTCACTAATATCAGAAAGAAAATGGGTAAGGTTGAAGAGTACAGGTAAAGCCATCATAAAAGAACAAGGCAGTTTGTCAACTATATTGATTTATTTTAAGGATATGATCTCAGATACTGGCAGATTGTTCCACCTGTGCAGCAGATAATTAAAGGAATATTTTCACATTTTCTTTTATCCCTTTCAAGTTTATCCCCCACATTAAAATGCAGCTTTTACAGTTTTGACGAGACATTTAAGAGGAGTCAGTCTGTAAAGCTTAATTGTTTGTTTTCTCCTGGGGGTCTTTTGCACTTGTTTTGAACCATTCATTGGAGGTGGCTTTCATTTATGAGCCAAGATTCAGATCCTTGTATAGACAGACCTTACACTGTCCATAAATCCTAGAGTTTCACAGCCATCAGACAGACTCTCTAAAAGCTTTTATGAGAAAATATGGTTTAGGATGGAGACAGCTGGTATTTAAATTATCCATGTGAGAGAAATTACTCTTATTCATTCACCAGATGCTTTATTCATATATAGATTTTTAAATTAATAATTCCATAATACTTACAGCTATATAATCCTAAAATCCACACAGTTTTGCTCAATGACCTTAACAAGCTTTGACATCTTTTTTTATTTCTTGAAAATACTGCAGCAGATTTTGCCAATTGCCATTCTGATGAAACATTACAACAGATGAAAGAAAAAAAAGTCAGTGTCCACTGACAAGATGAGTAGAGTTCATCAAACTGTTATTTCTGCCTGTACTCTACGTGCAGGCTCCAGAATCATTCAACTAGGAAAAACATCGGCTAGTTCCGTGCAATGTCTACCCCTACTGCTCACAAACTCTTCTGTGATATATGTTTAAAACCCAATAACTAGGAGCCAGACATATCTGAAGAGATGGGGAAACACTTCTTATCTACTAACATAAATTGGACAAGAAGAGGTTTGGGAAGAAAAATAGGAAAAACAGGGAATAAAAAAAAAATTGCTGGAACGTTTTGCGAGATTATTTGAGTTGACATGCTTGGCACTTACGGTAAGTGATAAAGAGGTGGAAATGCAGCTGAGCTCTCTTGAGCACAGGCTCCATGCAAAATAAACCTCCAATCTCAGGGCACATCATTGTTCAGAAAAAAGTTTATTCAGTCAAATTACGTTGTTCTTCCTTGCAACCCTGAAAATACTTTTTCCTGTTCTCTTCTTTCCACAGGAATACTTGTTCATTTGTAATTCTCTCATCTTTATCATTACAGCTTCCCTTTTCCAGGCCTCACTGCATTTTTTTTTCTTCTCTTGGAAAGTGCTAGCACTTCGTCCTCACTTTGAATCCCTGCACTGGTTAAATTCCACTTTACATAGAGTCCAGAAGCCTTGTCTCAACTCTGGAGGCACCACGCAACACTTCCTACCACTTCAGCATTCCTCTTACTTCCTCCGCTCTTAAGTCTTCTGCCACACAGTCATGTAGTTTGGTGTAGAGGCCATTCCCTAATCATCACCTGTGCTGATCAAAACCCACAGTGTTTTCATCTAAATCTTTCTTTAGTGTACTTGTCTGTGAGAGGTTTATCAGAAATCATTATAGTGTTAAAAAAATAAATAAATAAAATGTATTTGAAAGCTACTCCAATGCAGGACTTCATGTGTATATTATAGATACTAAATGTCCTTTGCATCGCTAAATAGCAAGCTGCTTAGCGGTTTGTTTTCTTCTACCCATGCCAAAAAATAATAAGAATACATAAGTGAGCCCCCATTTCTCTCCCAATTTATTAATATACAAAGATTTCTCCCTGGGCAAGGTTTTCAGAAGGACTGACTCTTGAGACGCAAGGCTCCAACCACAAGCTTCCTAACTTGAAAGGCTTAGAAATACATACCTGTCTAAAACGCAAGTCTTTCACTGCTCTGCCAAGGTATTCCATGGACAAAAGTGGTAATAATAGGTTTTTCACTGAGAATTCAAAATGGCAGCTATAAAAGGAGAACGATTCATACTCACTGAGTGCCAGCATTCAGTCAGAAAATACATATGGACCGTGGAGTCTGTGAGCCTCTGTGATTCTTGCCCAAGCTAACTGAATAACTATCTTCCTCCAAAGGCCTTTCAAATATTTGGAGCTAGGAATCAACCCCAGCACATCATCTAATTTCCAATTCTGCAGCAAGATTTTAAGGATGGAAATTATCCCTAGTTTCCCCTCTTCATTTTTATAAAGGAGTTGTCTAAGCTTCAAGCACAGACCAAAAGCATCTCATGCCTGACCTTTCACATGTTCACCCAGACTCTACCCAAGCAAAGGATACGGTCACATTCAGCAGAAGAGCAGGGCCAAACTGTAACCAGAGGGTTTCAGGGGCCCATCAACACGGTGGTCACTTCTGTACATAGAGCACATCCACTGCATGCAGATTCTGCCACCTCTGACAGCTGCTGGACCCGCTGGGGAAAGCGCAGTAAGTTGATTTTTAAGTGAGTTCTCCCTCATCACTCTGCTTTTTCAACCAAGTTTCTTGATTTCTAATTCAGCATAGACCCAAAGTACACTTTCATTGCATCAATCAGTTTCAAACAAAGTAACTTTGTTAAGTAAGAACTGCACAAAATATTTAGTAAGTCCTTCTACTTCGTAATCCTTTCCACGCATGCCAAGATACTAAAAGTTGTAGTGACAGCCAGAAGTCCACACCAGAACAGCTTGTGGTTACTTGTGAGACCAACAAAAACACAGTTTGAGCAATTACACCCTGGAATATCACCATACAGCTCACCCACCACAACCTAAGCTCTTATAGGAGCTTGAAAAACCTGCCTTTGTCAAGGTAACTTTCCTACATACAGCCTGAATGCCAGAACACAGCAAATGTACATACTCCACAGCTCTAGGCAGCATGACCCAAAACAGACGAAGGGTTAGTAAAACTTCACATCCCACCCTCTGCTCTGGTTTCTGCTCCAGTTTCCCCATCCCCAACAGATGTAATGATTACCTGCCCAATGCACAGATGTGTTATGAGGATTAGTTAGTATCTAACTACTTGAATATTTAAAGTGCTATTCTTAAAGTCCTAATATTATCACCCGTACATTTGCATATGATTTTATTTATGCTTCTGACATTTGCTTTCCAGATTTTATTAGAGCTTATAAACAATAAAAAACTACTGCTGCCAGGCCCTATTACACGCTTCCATGAGATGACTCAGGCACTCTCAGACACTTCAGGTTTGTTGAAGTCATAGCCACTTAACAAATTTACTGAACTGCTTTGGATCAGACCCTTCTGTAAAAGGAGAAATGACATTTTTATCTTACTTGGTGTTCTTTCTGTAGCAAAGAATTAGTTCGATGTCACTATAACAATAGCAACTTTAGTTCTTTGAATGAAGAAAGAAGGAAGTCCCAGATCTCTGCAGTGATCACTGCCCTGTTACTTTGGTTAAATGTGTGCCTCCAGAGTACTACAACAGCTTCAGCAGCTGGGTGCAAAAAAGGTGGTCTCTGATCCGATGGTCCTGAGTCAGGCTATTTTATGCACAGTGGAAATTGTCTGCAGATAATCAAAAGGAGAAATAATAGCTCTGCAGAGATAGTTCTCTTAGATGTTTTGGCAGACTGGTCTATTCCATTCATACGCTTTGGAAAAACTTTGATTTTTGACATAAAATAGCCAAGTTTCATTACTTCCCTGTGTGCAACCCAAAGCCCACTAGTTACAGTCGTGGGCTCAGTCTTCAGGCTTTGATGTGTGTGCACACTTCTATGCATACAAGCGTGTGCATTGGGAGCGATGGGGAGTTAGCTGAAAGTCTGTCCATGTTACTTTCCATTAGCTCTGTTGAAGACAAGGTTTTAATAACAATATTCTTCCCATCTTAAATAAGACATATTAACTTTGTCACACATCGGTTGTTCTCTAATACTAGTAAAACCTCCTTGCTTTTCAAATTCAAAGCTATTCCTTTTGCCCTGTGAACACAATAAATTCATTCTCTCTGACCTCCTCATTCACATGCATGTATTCACTCCCACAAACATGCACACACCCCTGTGCTTTCAAAGAGCTCCCATCCCAGGAAATCCTGTGTTCTAACCATGCACAATCACACCAAAACAGTCACCGTACAGTCAGAGCTTAGGAGGAGGCATTTGGTCCAACAGTTGATCTTTGCAATGACAAAACTATTGGAGCTGTGACATTTTCTCTTGCATATGAGCAAAAAACCTTTCCTACTTTTCCAGAACAAAGAGGAACTGGGGACCAGGAAAAATGTTGATTTGTACCAACTGAGGATCAGATTCCTTGTTTTCAGCTTTCTACTTAAATTGGATTAATTTCACTGAATCATAAACTAATTGGCTGCAGGAGGTTCTCTAGTCCACGCACACACACACCCCCGCTCAACCGTTTTGCATAAATCTATATCCACAGGTTTTCCTGATAGTACTTTACATATGTATAAAAAGACAGGACAGAAAGCCTGTCAAGATCATGATCTGGAATATAGTTTAGGATTAATATGGAGTACATAACAGAATTTTTGTATAGTGCTCAACCATATAACCTATTAAAAGGCTAACCAATAAATGAAGACACATACACAATATACCTAAATCCAAATGGGTCCTATGAGATCTATCAAAATCTTTGGCCTCAAGTCCTGAGACACTGATGTATCTGGATAATTTTCTAGTTTTGATGCTATTTTCTTACATACACATAGTTCAGGTACATGCTGAGCCTCTAAAAAGAAAATGTCTGACATAAACTTTGCCTATGTATAATCAGCAAACCTTCCCTTTTCCATAAGGGATATAAATTATATGTAATTATGTCTTCAACAACTACATGGGTGATCATCTGTTTCTCTGGAGCTTATCAACAAATTAAGACTCTTCTCTTATATTAACTACTGTCCATATCACCAACTGTGCTGCTCTGGCAGTCCTGTTAAGAAACATTCTCATATCACAAAAGGGACTGAAGAGCAAAGAACAAATCTATCTATATAACTCAGCAACCTGTTTTTTTTCAATGGTTTGTTGCAGGATAAGACCTAAAGAATGCCAGTAGAAATACAAACATGTTGACCTGCTCCAAAATATACTGGGTATTCATTCTTCCCATTATGAAAAGCCAAAACATGTGGATTAATGGCTATCCATTTATCTTGAAAGTTTGACATCTGCCAAAGCCCGGATTAGTCCCTCAGAGGCGGCCAGACACTATATATTGGTGTTTGGATTAGGATGTCATAACTAGTAACATAAAGGAGCTAACACAGTAAACACAGGCAGTCGTAAGGACACAGACGCCTATGGGAAGAAGAGTATCCACCAGCTATACTTCTCAGGTAACCACAACCCATTATGCTGCAAACTCATTTAAAGAACAGCTTTAATGAGGGACACTCATTGACCTTCTAGATACTGACCTAGATGGTCACAAGTGCTGTGTTAAAGAGGCTGAAAGGTCTGCTCTGCCTCACTTCAAACACTGCCAAAGGACTTTGCTACGATGCGCTGTCCTACTGAGAGGCACGCAAGCTTTCAAAGCATTAGCTACTTCCCAGCCTTATTATGCCTGCTATTAAGACCACTAACAGATGATTTCATCTAAGTTATAGTTCCTCTGCATCCAGTGACTCCAAAAATAAGCTTGCTGACACTAGTTTTCTAAAAAACAGCAAGAAAACAACAAAAAAAAATCAAGTTATAAGAAGTGCTGAGGTAGTTTGCAATGAGTCAGCCTAGAAGCATCATTTTAGGACATCCACACATTGAGTTGGCAATTATAATATATGTCGATGAGTCCAATCAGAACAGCTGGAACATTAAATATCAAACCTCACAACAAACTGCTGCAGACCAAGAATTATTCAGTGAATCATTCTGAGTGGAAGTACCTCTGAGAAGTCATGATCTCTTGTGGATAATTCATGAACAGAAAAAGGCCAAATTCATAAAATTATTCATTATAAATTATTCACCCTCCTTTTTGGAGGTACAAAGTGTAAAATTAAGTGTTTAGTTTTCATTAAGTGAGGAACTGAACATCATAAATACAGCATTTGACTCAACAGATCCTAGGAAATTAACTGCTTCTGGGGGAAGGAGAATAAACTTTTCTTTCTATCAAGTTTTGAAACTTGATTAGCTGTTTGCTCAGTGAATGTGTACACAGAGCCAGATCCCCAAAGATGCTGAGCTTGTACAACACCCACCACCTTCAGCTGTGGTTACTCGGCACATTTCAAGTTCATCTGCAAAACACCATATGCAAAGTACTAAATTTTGGTATTTTTTTTCTTGGAAAAGCTCATCAAATTAAAGAAAGCACTGATGAATGGTAGGAAAATTGTATCAGAAATTTCACTAGCAACCCCTTACCTTCCCAGTCTTCCCTTCTAAGCTGCAAATACCAGGTGTTGTGGTTTAACCCCAGCCAGGAGCTCAGCACCACGCAGACGCTCGCTCACTTCCCCCCCACCCAGTGGGATGGGGGAGAGAATCGGAAAATAAAGTAAAGCTCGTAGGTTGAGATAAGAACAGTTTAACGGAACAGAAAGCACAAAACTAACAATGACGCTAATAACAACAATAAAGTGACATTAATAATAAAAGGACTGGAATACCCAAAACAAGTGATGCACAATGCAATTGCTCACCACTCCCCAACCGATGCCCAAGCAGCGCTCCTCCCCCGACCAACTCCCCCCAGTGTATATACTGGGCATGACGTCCCATGGTATGGAACACCCCTCTGGCCAGTTTGGGGCAGCTGTCCCGGCTGTGTCCCCTCCCAACTTCCCTGTGCCCCTCCAGCCTTCTTGCTGGCTGGGCAGGAGAAGCTGAAAAGTCCTGGACTGAGTCTAAACATGACTGAGCAACAACTGAAACCATCAGGGTGTTCTCAACATTCTTCTCATCCTCAACCCAAAACACAGCGCTGGACCAGCCACTAGGAAGACAGTTAACTCTGTCCCAGCTGAAACCAGGACACCAGGTTCACAACTCTTCTCACTGATGTTTGTTTCTGCGTGTGAAGAAACTTTTCCTTTTGAAGAGCTGTGTTTTTTCTCAACTCAGAAACATTTCATTCCTCTTCCACCCATTGCCCCATACGCAAAGACAAGTACAAAACACTCGGCTTCAGTTAGACTAGAAAAGAACATCCAGGTCAGAGGACTCCCTGTGCTTTATTTTTTTTTTTTTTTAAATAACATTTTTGAAATTGCATTTCTCAGTCGGGCAGTTTCTGAATATTTTTCTTTTATCTTTTAAAGCATACTGAAGTTTTTCCTCTCCCCTGTTATTAATTACCTAGCATTTGCTTTTTGTCTATTTGGGGCATTTTTTGTTCAGGCCCTGAAGTGGCATCATCAGACAGTCTCCCATTTCTTCCTCTGCTCTTTCCTGCCTGCTGCTGCATTAGCTTCGGCTTTGTTACCAATAAACACTCTCTCATAGTGCCAAGATGCTAATGAGAGTACTGAAACTGCACACATTAATTACTGACAAAAGTACGCACAGATTTTCCTTTTTATTCTTGTTCAGATGTGGCAGGACTTGCAGCCATCTTGCTTTTAATACATTTCAACAGTGAAACGTATGTACAGTTTTCTCATACGAATACATTTTTCTAGTTGCTGCCCATAGAAAGTCATGGCAAAGCAAGGAAGAAAGTAAAAGCGGACGTGAAAGCACGCAACACGCCACCCTGTTCTGAACAAAACTGAACACAGCAAAAATCAATGAGATGTCAGCTCAAATGATGGCCGTACCTTAGAAGCTGTGCCACACGTGGTTGCCTCTTTGAACCCGCACATGAATTCTGGGGGTTCTAAACTTACAGAGCAGAGAAATGGATGCAGCAATATACAACTGAATTTGCCACAGATCACGTGGCTAGGACAGCGCCAAGGTCAAGGGAAGATTTGGTACCGTTCATATTTCAACCAAACCAGTTTCCTCATCCTTTTGTGAAGTCGAATCACTTCTTTTCACACACCAGTTCTCCTAGGGATGCAGACGACGGTGGGCAATGAAGAGAGCAGCCCACAGGGATGAAATCTTACCGACAGCCATCATTAGTGAACGTTGCCCCTTTCACGACAAGGAGAAACCTGCCATCCTTCCCAGCCTCTAAGAGGCTTTTGCACCCCCTGAAGGTGCTTTTACATTTGTCCTCAGCTCTCCCACTCTGAAAGGAAACTTTTCCAAGGTTATGATAGTTAGAGTTGAGATTGATGTGTCTTATCACCCTGGGCTCAAGAATATTAAAATACGACAAAAATGAAGCATTTTCTTTCAAAATTACTTAAAAATATTACATCTTCTAAAAGAGAGGCTGTGGACCCTCATTTGTTTCACTTATTTGTCCATCTAGAGCTTTTGCCCAGGAGGGAAGAGTCATCTTTTCTTTAGCCTTCTGAGGAGGAAAAAGCTGTAACTAGTTCACTGCCAAATGTTCCACTCCACCAACAGGGCACTGTTTTGTAGACTGGTTGTTTTTCCAACATCACACACACAATTTTAGCAATAAAAATTAATTCCTGTCTGCTAGCTTTGCAGAACTCCATTTCATAACCCATCAGCTTAGGAAGTAAATTTAAAAAAGCAAGCAAGTTTTTACCCTTACCCTGTGCGTCTGGCATCTCTCCAGCCTAGATCCACATTTAGGAGCAGTATTAATTTCTGTTTCTCTCAGTTGCAGCTGTGCAGGGATAAAAAAGTCATTTTTCTATCCTGACAGGATAGAACACGCTTTTTAATTTGTCACTAGATTAAGTTAATGATCAACTACTGAAATCATTCCTTGGAATGACCTAGAGTCCATCTGAAGGCAGGAGGTGCACGGTCTCCTTGTGCTGGAGCTCTTCTCCTTGTTTTTAGTAGAGCAACAGTCGTACTTTTCAGGCATTCCAGGGAAAGCCTTACCTAGCCCTGCGCTTCCCAGGTGTCAGCAGCCAAAGCCGCGTTTCCACGTTGATTAGGGAAAACTAAAATTGGTAAAATGGAAACCTTCTGCAGATAGGGAAAACAGAAAGGATTTCTGCCCAGCCGAAGAACACTGGTAGGAGCACATTACCTTTTGCCTGGCCTTACCAACACAATCCACATTTTATTTGTGAAGCACGTCGCTGTAGGCATATGCAACCTGCACAGAAATAGACTCCATGCAACAAGGCATCCCAAACAGGATAGCTGTAGGGGAGTGGTAGGACCACTAAGCGTTAACACAGATGGCACTACACATGGAAATTCAAAACCAGTCCTGAAACGATGCGTGTATACAACACCAACTGCACCTTCAGTCTGTCGCAAGGTAGGTAGCAAGGGTAATTGAACATCTGCTAGAGTTTGGTTCCATAGTTATTTCTAATTGGGTTCTTTCTCTCTCTACACCTGAATTGATAGCGGGTGTTTGGTCTAAGCACTGTTTGAAACATTTCTGATGGTTCTGGCACATCCCTTTATGAGGCACCAGATGTGCAGGTACTGAAATAGCTGCTGCCGACTTCTACCTATAGGGAAACTGGAAGGCACGTAATTAAAAAATAAATTAAAATAAAATAAAATTAAAATAAAATTAAAAATAAAGTAAAAAATAAAATTAAAAAAATAAAATAAATTGTTTGCATTGTGATCATTTAAAAAAAAAAAAAAAGACACTGAAAAGTGGATTAACCAGGGGGAAGGAGGAGATTTCTATTTTGAAATGCAGTTTTGAATTTCTCCAGGCTTGACAGTCCATCTGGACATTGCTAGGTGCCTAGCTACATCAACACATCATGTTTCATTTCAGTTCCCATATTTTTTTTGCTTTTAAAGTGTGCCTTACAGTCTACCCCCACCACAACATATTCCTAAAATTCCATATTATGCTTTGTGTCAGAAGAGCATTAGTGAAGAGCAGCACACAGGTTGCTTAGCACAGTGCCCAGGCCACCAGGAAGGCAATGACTGTCTGCTCCTCTCTTCTGCCTGTTATTTTCTTGGCTCCCTTATCAGCATCTTCCCTGGATAGTTCTGCACAACTCTAATTATAGGACTGAGGATAACAACCACCAGGAAAGCAATACTTTATTTTTATACCTACTGCCAGTAGTTTGCTACTCGCGTTGCTCTAGGAAAAGAGAAAAAAAAATTGTTTACAAATGTATCATTATACAGCAGATCTTAAATTGCACAACTATTAGCTGTAAGTATTGACTATTGTCAGAGCTCTGCTGCTGCCTGTGAAAAGGTCAGGCCTTTTCATTTGTGTTCTTTTTATGTGAGGAATACCAAATAATAAAATACACAATTTATTGGGCTGCTGAGATTTTTTCCCCCCAGACCTGCAAAAGAGTCACCAGGTTTGAATCTTCTTTCCCATTATTATAGGAACAAGGTGATTTCACTTTCTTTTCTTTCTTGAGGAAAAGAATTTAATTTCCCATAGTAACACCCAAAATGAATAGTCTTTATTTTCCAGGTAAGCATTATACAAACAGTTATATCTTTATGAGCTGCCTGCGCTTCTATCCTTAGGATGTCAATAGTGAGTGGGGTGCTTTTGCTCAGAGGACATGATAGAAATAATAGCTCCTTGCTGGTCTATCAAGCCAGCTAACAACGTTTTCAAAGCACCAACATTTTCAAAGCACTGAGTAACTCATTTTAAGGAATCATATCCAAATGTAGATGTTTGCATGAAAACAATTTGACCTTAGGTTTCCTCGATTTCTAATAGTGCTCCACATTCATAAACCATCCATTTTATTTAAATTCCCTAATTAGCTACATGAAATTTTAATCTCAAGCCACATAAGTCATATAAACGGAGCTGCCTATCTCTGTTTGTACAGCCTCACAGTTTCGCAATAGATTCAGGTGTTTTTCTGAAGCTTAGTTCTGTGCTGTTACACCACGCACGTCATCTTCTAAATAGCCAGAGAAGTTCATAGTGCTTTAGGGGGAACTATAAAGCACCCGAGACAAAAGCGAGCAAGAGATTCTCAGCCCATCATTTTTAATTCTTCTGCCACTTAAAAGGAAATATTATGGCAAGATAGAAACTACATGGAGATATTCACTACCTTTGCAGTTAAACGCATGGTAACAGAGAAATGTACAATTTATCTGGGCATTTGCAAACTGCAACAGCTATGGCATTATTTACTTATCCCAAGCCAAAGTTCACCCAAGCTCCACGGAAGCAAACTACAGCTGCTGCTTCAGGAAGGAAGCAAGGCAAGTATGTGCCTTACTTGGCAAGGTCAAATCTGCTAATATGTTTCAATAAACGTCGGTAGTCTTCGGCTCTCAGACCAAAAGCTTACTACAGAAGCTTTATTTTCTCCCCAGAGTAACCTGGGAGGCTGCAAAATCCCATCAGATATACTTGCACTGTTCTATGTAAACGCAGGGGGAGACTGGTAACTTGAAATAATGAATTTCGCAATCAAGGTCTGTGCAGAATCTAAGTTCTTCAAAGGTTATAATAAAAGGGATAAGGTTATCGGTAAGAGATAGCTAGAGACTTGTTGAAGAGCTTCAGGGACTGTTGTTTTCCAGTCACTTTTTCCTCGCTCCCTGAAGGCTGCAGACCTTCAGGCGGCAAACATTTGTTAGCACCTCTCTCCTTACCTGGCACTGGCAACGCGTCCAGCTCCTGCCAGCCCATTCAAACCCGAGAGTCTCCATGACAAGTATGCCAAACACTTTACATGATGGTCCTGAGGAAGGATGAACTTAGAGACCATAGTGCCCCCAAAACATGTTCTTTATCACCACTGAAGACTATACTCTGGACTGCAGCATGATACCTCCAAGGTGCGACTCTCATTCCCTTCCACTGTCCCTGCACTAGGGCAAGAGCACCAAGTAAGGAGCAGGAGACAATACCTCAACACCACGGTTTTCAATGGCTCCAGTCACTTTTACTAAGGAGCGATCATTAACAGTTTTGCTCCCCTATCTGCTGTACTGTTCCTCTGTGCCACACTGGAAGACACAAGACTGCCGGTGAAAGGAGGAGCAATTTGGTGTGCATGTGGAAAATAAATGAATAAATAAAATCATACCCACAACACCATGCTACCAGCCCTGCTGCTTATTTCATGGCTGTCTCCAAGTGTCAAATATTCCCGTATTATTATTATATCATCATCACTTAGGGACTGTTGAGATAGCAAAGCACCAAAACAAAGTTTGACCTTAGAGCCTGTGCATCTCTGCTTACCTTGTTTCCAGGAACCTCCAGACATCTGTGAGGAATGGCACAGGGCTTAGCTGATCCGCCTGGGAGATGGAAAGGATGACTTGTAGCACCTCTCAGCTCCCACAGCCGTATTTCCTGTGATCGTGTGGAAATGATACATTTGTATGGCAAATAAGAGCATTCCTCCTTCTAAGAGTTAACTTTTAAACCGAGTTTTGAATAAGGCATAAGACTGCTTCAGGGTTTACATTAATATTAAGGATGTGTATTTTTTCCAAACGGTGTGGATAGAGCTTCATCTACCTCTCTCTGAAGCATCCCATACTGGCCAGGCCTGGGAAGGAGGATCAGGCAGACCGCCCTTCAGATGCAGTATGACAATTCCGGGGTTGCATACCTGTGCAGAAAAGCCTAGGCATGAAGAGCTGCTCACACACAGAGAAGCACTTAACATTTTGAAAGTTTTCACTATCTTGAGTTACATTTTACATATTGAATATGCATGCATACATATAGTACAGATACACACACCTAAAACTATATCATCATCATCATAGAATGGCTTGGGCTGGAAGGGACCATCAAAGGTCATCACATCCAATGTATACCTACAGATAAAATCTGCCTGCCTGTCACAAAAGCGTGATTATTTTGTTGTCAAATACAAACTAACATTCTTTCTGAATTAACTGAATTAAACTTCAAAGGCTTTGAACACAGATTTAATCATTATAGCTGGGGTTTGGTGACAACAGTATCAAACATGTCTCCCTTGAAAGACCAAACAATACTCTACTCTTCTGCTTCAGTAGGCAAAGTTTCATTCAATGACATTTTCGATCTCAAAGAATGTGAAGAAACTGATATTCTGCACTTTAAGATGACCAGGAATCTTTTTTTCTCTTGCTTTTAACAGCTCTTGCAAATGTTTACATTTTACCCTGGAATAATTGTCAGTTTTAACACCTTCAGCCCACTTAATCTCGTGTTTCTTTACCACTCCCTTCAAAGTTCGGCATCTGGAATCAAATTAATTCATATACTGATGTTTGGCAACCACCAAAGACCGATCATCATTTGCAGTTCCGATCAACAGCTTTCACATTTGCTGCAGTTAGAACCAGAACCAGCCACCTAGCGAAGTGCATGCCAAAAACTGGAAAAGGAAAGAACTAGTTAGGTTCTTACTGGTTTGTATCGGTTGATTGCGTTATAGCTGTTTGTAGAAAAAACGAGAGAATTTAGGAGGGCTCAAACACACCCCAGTACACGACAAATCTGGCATCTTTAGCCACTTCATTCTTCAACACTGAACAACTGTTGAGCTGGTGTCCACCAATTTATCCAGGAAGACACCACATTTTCATTTTCCTCTGAGTTTCTGGGTAGCTTTTGCGTCTTCCCTTATTTATATGTTCTCTCCTGAGGAACTGGTATTTTTCAAGTTTTTAATCACAGAATAAAATTCAAGCTATATTTTTAAATAAACTAAAAAAAAAGGAAAATATTTTATATACAGCTACTTCACATGGATTTTTTTCAGAACGACACAGATTAAAACCAAGCAAAAATATCAGAAGTTGCCTTGGGATTGCTTGAGTAAGAAAAAAAAAAACAAAACCCCAAACACCTGCTCTAAGATACAGGGCTATATTTTTCTCCACTGCTTCAGCAGCAGAAGTCAAGGGAGGAGGGAGACAAGGCAGAATAGAAGAGATAAAGAAGAGATCTTCTTCAGGCTTGCCTGCCACACATACAGCTCTGCATACATCAGAAACCCAAGCATTACACTGAACACAGATCTCTTCCCTGGAGAGACAATGGCAGCTGTTACACTGTCTAAAAGGGTACTGGAAGGCTCCCAAATATTACACTGATGAGACTGATAAGTATGAAAATCAATATAGAACAGCAACAGCACATGCAGGTATGTAGTTGAAGCTCATGTGATGAAAGTCAAAGAGACTCGATTTTAGTTGTATATAAACCATTTTCCCCATTGCTGGAAACATATATCCCACCCTTCCAGAAGCCATTGACAGAGAGCAAATATTGCCTCCTGCCCATCCATGCAATAGAAAAGACCATTGAGGCAGTCACAACTAGAGACAATGTTAATGTCTACATCATCACAGACTCTTCCTCATCTCAGGTAAACATAACCCTTTCCTGATTATTCATGGATTCACCTTATAATGTGAACACCTAATCGCTGGTAGGAATTTCCATGGACAAAACTTTAACTACTCCTTAAATTTTCTTCTTTGATTCAGGCATCTTCATTTTGCTGGGGTCAGAGTAGAGTTTCTGCCTTTGGCTGACTGTCAGGAATTGCAGGTGCATTAATAACTCTAGATTAAGAATAAGAAGAGGCTTATCTAAAAGTAGTAAGTGCCAGAAATTTGGTAAGATAGTATTTGGAAAATAAAGTATGTCAATTGTGATTCATTTATTGTTTCAACTGGAGTTTTATGGACTTCTAGAGCAATTATGCTGAGAAGAGTTTCACAGAAAACCTTAATTTTGAATTAAAATATCTAGGGAAGCAAATGCATTAGGGCTTGCATTTTATTTTTCTTTAGCAGTCTGAAAAATCCGTATTACAGCATTTATTACGTACTCAGATATTTTATTGCAACTCTGTAGAAAATAGCTGTTTATCCTACTGTGTGTCTGAACTCAGTAAGGCAGTCCTTAAAAATGGAATACACAAAAGGCTAGGGACTCCCACTCCTCTCTCGTGGGAAGCGTACGTCCCTTATGGCACCAGGAGTGGTCAAGGGCTCCCTTTTCCTACTAACTTTTGGAGCAAAAGGTCATGAGAAATTGTGTACAGATAACAGTTTCTGCTGTTAGAAATGTCTTTTTTTTTCTTTTTTTTTTCTTTTTTTAATAATTGATGTTCTCATGTCTGCACATAGGACCCTATCACCTGACTTTGACAAAGAACTGTTATCTTCAGCCTGCAGCATGCCCCCACTGAAGTTACACAGATTTGCGCAGATGTTCACGCACATTGTGCACAGACACTACAATGAGGAAAAAACTCAGAACCACAAGAAAGAAACTGCTTTTCTCTTTGGGAATCCTGCATTAATCTTTTCTCTTTTCTTTTCTTGTCAGTAAATGTAATGAAAACACTGTCTCAATACAGCATAACTCATTAATACTAGAACTTAATGTGTTAAGCACTTTTAGAACATCTCACCCAATATACAAGAATGAAAGCTAATCTAAATATGGAGTCTGAAACAAAAATCTATGACCTTTTTATCTGGAAGCTTTCTTGCTGACTTCATTTTGCTGCTTTGCTTTCCCTACATTTTGTAGAAGCCAAATAAAAGTAAGAAACCATTACAAAAGGCAGGACACAATAGAGCGATTACATAGTACCATCTAGAGCCTGCAACTGTTATAACACCTCTGAAAAGAAAGCCTTTTCTGGACTCTCGCTAGGGTCTGTGTGCAAGAGGTAAAAGGAAATCCTGTATTTTTCCCAGGGCCGCAGGGGGGATATTCCAGTATGACGGAAACCGACCTAGAACTGAGCACTTTGCATCCTTTACGCAGACATGCTGGGTTTAATACTCTGTTTTCATAGATGGTGTTTTCAGGGTGTTTTATTATCCTACGGCTGATCCTTCAGAGGAAAAATGGATCAAGGGATAAAATGGTATATTTGACTTAATCATTTTGGCATGTTGGGCTCTTTGGTCTGTCAGTGTCTCCTGAAAGCATATTTTTCACCAGTCAGTGCAGACAGGCTCACAGCATGTAGCTCACATCTCAGCAGCACTTTCAACATGACTAACTGTTGACAATATTTGAACTTTTGAGCCCGGCCATCCTTGGGCACAGTCACAACAAGAGCAGGCAAAAAGACGTCAGTCGTCAAGGTCACTAGGTCCCTCCTCCTCTTCACGAGCTAAAGCATTCAGCCTCCCTTTTCAAATCCCCTCTCAAAACCACACCATGAATCCCATTTAATTAGAAATGCTCTCACACATTCATTATACCAGCTGGTTTCGACTCAGAAAGCATATTCTTCTGGCTCATTTCTATACACAGCACCTCTGTTCAAATATGAGACTCCATAAGCAGGACCTGTGTTTTCTCTGTGCTTTCTTATGCCAGGGATTGAGCACTCCGGCAGCTCTTAAATATTAGTAGTAGTAACAGGCCACTTAAACTTCCAGGGACACATGACAGAGGAGCGGACAGACAGACCCATGCCCACACACCTCTTTCCTCTCACTTCCCCTTCTCCCCATGCCTTTCTATCCAGCAAGTCAGCCTTTCCTCTTGTCTCTGTGCCATTTTATGAATATCTTTTCTACAGAGGCTTGCCTACAGCTATCGGTGGTCCACAGTACGGCAGAATTAATGCAGTTGATATGCGATAGAAAGGGGAAATGTTGGCAATATATGATTACAGATTAAACGATGCAATTTCAGGGTCAGCAGTACAGAAGGCACTTATGACGAGGCTGACAAGTAAAGATGAATGGCAAATGAATGAGGGCAGTTACAGTATTTAATGTACATTTGCCTTCTCTGAGATCTGTAGACTCTGCTACCATCTGCTGGTTTATGAAAAAGAGCCAGGGAATCTATTTTAGTGGCTCTATATACATAACCTTTCAGCTGTCTCTCATTATGAGAACAGTCCTCACTTCAGGTCACAGCCTACCTTCAGCCTCCACAGAGCTGTCAATTAGGCTCACTTTTGTTTCCTGATGCATTTCCGACAGCAGGCATGAGGAAGAATGGCAAACATACAGTGCAAAATTTATGCTAAACCCAAATAATATATCCCAGAGTAAGGCACATTTTCAGTATTTTGCCGAAAAGGAAAAAAAAATGAATCAATGCAATTAGTTCCAGTTTATTCTAGAGGGCAGAGGGTGAGGTCAGATTGAAAGGTATTCAGTTCTGGTTCTGAATGAACATACCCTTCATTATGCTTCCCTGTATAACTGATAAGTAAATTGCCGTACCCCGCTGAAATCAATGGAGCAATGCAGCCTGCTATCTTTTGAGAATGTGATCCAGGGAGGATACATGCCAGACCTAAATGTAACTTAATGCAGAGTTATGGCCAAGTTACATTAAATAGAGGAAGAGAGAAAACATGAATGTGTTTCCAAATACAGTATTTTTATTCTACGCATTCTTCCCTTAGACACACGTTAATACATAGACACTTACAGAACTCTACAAAATAAACCAGTTTTATAATCACCACCTCTTCTTCATCCATTTAACCTGTCAGGACTACCAGGAAAGGGTTGGCAGTGGTGACAACCTTTACAGACCAGAGGCCTTATAAATTGGATGCACACAGGCAACCTAATTCTGTGGAGTTTAAGGCCAAAAGAGATCGTGGTGCCCACTTCCATACCTACCACAGTCCACAGACTTACCTAGTGACTCCTCTTTCAAGTCGTCACTTCTATCTGAGTTGGAGTTTCAGAGTGGAGAAAAGCACATACATGTATATGTTCCTCAATTGAGAAGATTAACTACATGCTCAGGTCATTTGTTCTCACTCAGCCTTATTTCTGGTGCACAGTACAGTCCACCTTGGCACTAGAACAAAGTTGTAGCACTCCGTGGGAAGCTCAAGGAGCAGCAGCAAGCCAAAGAGGCCAGAACCCTCCAACAGCCACCTGGCTTCATGAAAAAGTACATGCTATCTCAGCCCTTTGGATAGCACAGTTTCCCCTCCTGGGACTAGCCAAGATTCCCCTAGCCCAGCTGGAGGATGCTGTGTCATTGGCCATCCCCACTTTGCAGCAATGTCTAAAGACTGGGGATTCCTAGATCTGGAGGCATTGGAGAAAGCAGCTCTTGGAAGCAGTTTTGAGCAAAGCCCATATTAATGGCCTGTAGTGAGCCTTCTGCATTTTCCCTCACACAACTGGACTCACCACCAGCTCCGTAAAGTAACAGCAAGCAGCTTCCTTTAGGACCTCCATACTAATACGAACAAGGAAAAGGGATGTGCACGTGCTGTTTTTGCAAGGGTAAACGTCACAGGCAGCGTGTGTTCACTACTTGCCATCTAGCAAAAAGGAAACTGAGGTTACTGGAGTCAATGAAAAAGCATTGGCTATATCTTTTAAACACAGGTTACACCTGAAGTCCTTTTAAAATAAAACTAAACACAACTCCAGTAGTAGGTATTCTCTGGAGAAACAGAATTAAGGTGGCTGACATATGCTGCTTGGTTCAGAGGTGAGATGAGGCAACAGATACCTCGCAGCTGAATCACAGTAAAGCCCTGGTGCAGCCCCAAGGGACTTGGAGCAGGCTGTCTGGAGATGAACTTTTCTTGGCATATTTCAGCCAGACCTTTTCTATTATTACAGCATTTTTAATAACTCTGTACTTCTATGAACAACTCTGTGATGAGCACAAAAAAAAAAAAAAGGAAATATTTAAAACCACACCTGCAAATAAATTTCATTCTTAACACTCCTTAATATCATGTCATCCTAATATTTGCTTTTGGGAGGGAAAGAGAGCAAGTATCGCATGAGGATAAGCCAACATGCATTGAACTGTAGACCATGCACTGCTTGTCATTAACAGGCATGGAAGAATGTGGGAAAAGATCTGATTTGACCAAGAAAAAAATAAAAAACACCACCAAACACAGCATCATAGAATGGATTATTGATACAATAAACTTGCTGAGCTGCTTCGTACACTCAAGAAGCCAAGGGACAAATGAAAGAAGCAGGCTTCAGTCACATGGTTACCTATCCCTATTAGATTAATTCAGTCATCTACAGGATTTGCTATTTATATCAAAGAAACTGGAAAAAAATATTTAAAAGATGTTTGGTTATGTTTATTAGAAAGCTACAAAAGCACAAAGAAGCTTTGCAACAACTGTTCCGTTTTTTACTGTATAGCTGAGAAGAGAATTTGGCTCTTATTTTTGAGACCCCAGAAGGGGATCATCTGCAACACTGCAAACACAGCATTTTTTTTCAGTTTCCAGACAACTACAAACTGCTGCAAGGGAGGATAAGAAACAGCCACAAATGTAACCATGAAGGGAGGCTTCGGACAGACATAGTAGGACTTCTGCACAGAATCAGCCTCGCAGCCCAAGGGGCACAATGATGGTCTCTGCTCCTTGCAGAGGTCCCCACTCCAAGATCAACCTCCTTTCTGTTGAGCTGGCATTGCTCGGGGGGGTCTGATTTGTATGTGCTCTCGGTCTAGAAGACTTACATCTATTTACAACACTACATTTGAAGAGCAGATGGCTTTGTGCAACTATTGGGGAGCTGCTACGCACCATATGGGTTTGTAGAGGTATATACCATGAAATGGGATATGCTGCACTTACTTGCCTTACTCTTAATAGTTGGTTTACATTAACAATTTCTAAAACACTCCCTATAAGGGAAGGATTTTTTTAGCATTGATCAATTTCATTTGGAAATAAGACAGCAGAGGGAAATAAAATCCAGCTCCTAAGATGTTTTACCAGTGAGATCAGAACAAAAATATTGCTTCGTGATTCACACATAGCTAAGTGTTATACAGACATTAATTCTCCCACTTGTTGATGTCAGAGTCCTTGCAAGGTAACTATGCATTTCGTCAGAGAACCATTAATATGAGCTAAAACTTATACAAACTTATAGCAAGAATAGCAATAAATTTCCTTTATTTTCAAGCTAAAGACAATTTAGGAGCCAGATCATTCAGCTTTTGCCCACTGAAATTGCATGATTAAAAAATATGGAGTTAGAGCACAGAAAACATTTAATTTTTTCATTAATCTGTTATTTAGCCAGTCTGTCATTTTATTTAGGCAAACCACCACAGTAGAAATGAGAGTTCCGAATCACAGTTTATATATAGTTCAATTCTTCACGTATCCATTTTTTCCAAAGGAATCAGCTAAAAAAATCGTAACTTCGTCATGGGAATACACACATGCACATAGCACTCCTGTAACAAATAATTGTACAGGAACCTCAAAGAAAAAAAAAGTCCTTTTCTGCCCCTTAAAATTTCACTGGCCTAGAAATTCTTGCTTTCATATGGGTTATTCTGATGTAATTACTATTTTTCACAAGAAAACAGGACAACACACTTGGAGTGTGTATGATAAGAATGAAATTTAACATGAAAAGGTAATAATAGTGCTCTCTCAGTCTCTCATTCTCTCTCTCGTTTTATTCCTGCTGTAAGTTAACCAAATGTTCCTTAAATCACCTGAGAAATCCAAGAATCAACAAAAACATTGCCACGAAATCACCATGAGACAATTTTCATTTGCCATAAATCTCTGAATATCTGTTAGCGGAAAGAGGTTTTGTCTTCAAAGCAGATCTTTTTCCCCGTTGGGAGAGCTCTGAGTGGCACTGCACTCAGCAAAACAGCCACTTGGTTAAGCGGCTTTCCAGAAACAGAGGCTCTGCCTGTTCTCGGCACGAGGCAGATGATGACTCTGTACATAAATCTGGTACATCCCAGACACATTTCCCTTTAACTGAGTTACTCGTGTTTCATTTCATAAAGAATTACAGCGTTTCCCAATTCTGAATGAAGAGCTACATTTTGACATTTAACTTTTCTATTTTTTAAATGGGGAACCAGACTTTTGTTTTTCCAGCTCCGATGATAATCTCTATTAGTACCTTCTTCTGGGCATAGAATCACCATTTACCAAAAGTAGACACGGAAAACTCTATGTTTACTGTTTTGGGGAAAGAGGGATAAAAAGACTAACTCTTTAGTTGCATGGGCAACTAAAGGCGTTGCCTTCTCACTAAAACCAGTAGTCAAATCTGGACCCAACTAAGTCAGCAGAAATCTTTCCCTGACTTAATGAGGACTAGGATTTCACCCTAAGACTTTAAAGCAAGTAAAAGGAAAGAGCAAAGCTTACCTCTATAGAAAGAAAAGAGAGCAAAGAAAGAGGAAAATGGATTTATTTTTTTTAAGAGTTAAAAGGTCATTCATCTTTACAAAAGCTAACGAAACAAATGTCATTAGATGTAGGAGATATAAAAGGTCAAATAAATACCCTGAACATGGAGCTAAAATGTTGCAGAAAGACTAAAGGAAGAAGAAAGGCACATTTCTTCCTTTGAGGATAAAATGATTGAAGAATAAAAATAATTTTGGAAAAAAACAATCTCAAGAAACAAAAAAGTCCACATGGCAAACATTTGAGGTAACAAGCCTGCATTAGAAAAGAAATAATATCCTTTTATTAAATATCTAAGGAGCAAGCAGTAGCAAGAAGCTATAGTGATCACACTGGAACATTATTGAACTTGGTTTTTAAAACTTGATATTTTGTAAGAATCATGCCCAACAGAAAAAAGAACATTCCATGATAGAATGATATCTCTTATGTTCAGTCTGGATAATCATATCTGATCAACTAATGAAAAGCAAAAGGAAAAAAGAAGCAAGTCCAAAAAGAAAAAAAAGGAACAATAAGAAGAGAAATGCTAATTTATCCATGGATAAATTTACCAAAGAAGGCATTAGACCACATTGACCCTTTGACTCAGGGTTAGATAACTCTTTCCACAATCGTCCTTCAAAAGAAGGTATTCACCTTTAGGGAATTTTCTTAAAAAAATTACATGTTTTTTGGAAGTGTAAAAGGAACACCTGCCCAGTGCAAATGGCCAAAACATTGCCACCAACTTCCAACAAGATCAGAGCTATCATCCAAAAAGACTTATTCAGGACAGCATTTATGTCTAAGTCCTGCAGGGTTGGGGGTCTTATACATGTTAAAATTCTTGGGGAAATTTTATTTATTTATTCTTCTGTATTTACTAAATTTTTGTCACTAAAAATTGTCTACAATTTTAGATCCTTTATGATAAAATATACGCATTACACTATTTTTCTCATTACTTGAGTTACTGTCAGTGTTCTCATTCCTTCCCTTTCTTGACTCTGACAAGGACTCTGAACAATAAGTTGATTATCATAATGCCAGACACACTATTTTTAGAGAAGCATAAGTTCCGGTGAATTCATAGCATATTTTGTATATTTTCTAATTTGATCATATGAATTCAGCTAGGATGTGATCCAAGTCCAAGGATGCACTTTTTCCTAATTTAATGCCCTGTTTTAAAAGTATGACCCTTCTCTTCCGACTTGAAAAATATCAGCTACACTCCAACAGGATAAACAAGAGGAAAATGAAAAATGCCATGTTTCTACATTTCAATCACAGAGTACATGCACCTGTTTCCAGATGCTAATAAGTGTGCTGTGGTAAGGTATACCTACAAAGGAGCAAAATACAACTGCCTGCTGCTCTTAAATCTTGAGATGTCAAAGAATTCCACGTAGAGGAGTTAAGCTTCATCAGCTGTACTGTACCTACGGGACAAATAAGCACAGAAACAGGAAGTAAACTACCCAACATCTATTGTTGTCTCATGATTAGGACAGACATAGTTTCTATAGGCCAGTCTTAAGTGTCCTGATCTTCCTGTTTCTCCCCTTGTAAGGGGCAGGGTTGGACAGAGATTAATGTGTCACTGTCTGCCAAAAGTGAACAATTACAGCCAGACAGCAGGAAAAATGAGAAGGGAGCCTCACACAAAACACACCTCAAGGTGTGGGCAGAGTAACTGTGGGTTAAGCTAAGACAGGAATTTACAGTCTGTCCACGCTTCTTCGGTAAGCATTCAGCCATTGGCATACACAAGGTAGCTCAGCCAGCCCTTTTCCACCGACGGCAAGACTCCGATGAGTTATTTCTTTTTTAATGCAAGACATGTGCATGCAAGCAGTTCCTGGAAAATTACTGGCAGGCTGTAAACAGACACCACTGATTATTCAGGAATAACTAGTTGTTTGTCCATACCCCCCTGAGAGCCAGAGGGATGGGAGAGAGGAGGGGAGCACACGCAGAAAGGAGTTCCCTGTTGCCAGATCCCAAATTGCACAAGCAGTAAGTGCAACGTTGTCACACACGTTTGAAACTGCTGTAGTTACTCACACAGCCCTCCAGTTAGTTTCATAAGCCAAAGTTTCATGTTTTTGTCTAGGACTGTAAAGAGGACTTGGTTTCCCTGGCTTTGGGCTCCCACCCTGCCTTAGACTGCATCGCTTCAGGTTCCCTTTGGGCTTACCAACTCCAGCCTAGCTCCAACTGCTACTAGGCCACTGAAGACACTTAGCTCCAGGAGATGTACTTCAGATATACGCCACTCTGGAGCGCAATGACATCCAAGAGAAAACACAAATCAGTCTCCTATTTAAAGTTTTCCAGGTACGGTCCTGTCTCTGCAGCTATTTGGGGCTAAGGTGCGACAGCCCTGCAACCAACTACTTTCCCACTTGTCTACCAATGTGACTACACCATCTCAAATAGGGGAACCTTGTTTGTACCTCCTACTTTGTGGACTAAAACATTTCTGCATCATACTTCATGCTCTCCTAAACAGTGAAAAGCCATTCTTGTATCTCCTAACAGGTCTCACAGTCAAATCGCCAAAGATCTACGACAGTGATCTACATTAGGTGCTCAATGCTAGACACTATTAAATCAGCTTTACCATATAATTTCCTCGTCACGTAGCTCTGGTATTCCTTCCCTCCACCCAGTAAGGCTAAACTTGGCACAGCTGGAAAACTCTTATCTCCCCTGCGCATCCAAAAAGAGCAGTGCACACAATTCAAACATCTTCTGAATTGAGTGCTAGTTTCCTTAGTTGGTCCTTTCCCCGGTTGCTCTACCTTGGAAAACTCCTGCAAAAATAGAAGTTACTTAAGAGAAAACCCTGTGTTTAAAAAAAAAAACACAACACAACCAACAAACAAAACAAAACAAAACAAAAGCACAACCAAAAAACCACAACCCATATTTTTTGTTCTTATCAACAAATTCAGCTTTATCTGGAGCAGAAGTCTGAAATGCAATGGGAGCCCAAAGAAAGGTGCTCTCTGCTCCCAAGCAAATCTATAAAGGTCAGAACTCCTTCTCAGCTGCCTTCTCTGTCCAAACAAATATTTTACCCTCTTTTGCAATTAAATCATCTACAGTATCCTCTACTAGGGAATAGCTGTCGCCTCTAGCGTGTTGCTTTCCTAATCATCCACAGAGCTAACACACTCATCCTGCCTGTCTCTGGCTTGGCTAATACAGGCATCCCTGCCTACTTCCATGCAGAATGATAATTTTCCTAAATCATTGGTTTCGCCATGTCATTACTCGCTTTTAATCCTCTTATGGGGTCTGACTTCTCTAAAGGATGAAAGACAAAACCTCTTACCTCTGTTGCACAGTTCTACAAAGGACTCACCTCAGCTGTCGTCTCTAATTAGCACTAAGTGGCTGAGTGACCTGTTCACCCACACTTGCATCTCTTTCTAGCTTTTCCCACCCCATCAACTAGGTGATCTTCTTAAAACATCCATGAGTCACGTTCGCTCTCTTTCCTCATAGCCCACCACAAAATTCCCCGTCTGTTGCAAAGCCTATTAAAAGCTTGACAATAATTAGGTTGTTAAAATACCAGAAGTTCCACTTAGCATTTTGACCAATATTTTCTCACTGCATTTTTGCCTCTTCTCCTTCTGCATTCATCACTTGCCTTGTACTTACATTGCAACCCTTTTTTGTAGCACACTTTTATGCTCAATTTTTTTTGTAGAACACTAAGCACAATGAGACCTTGGTCCACAGCTTGTGTCTAATTACTACAGTATGCTACTTCTAATGCTGAATTGAGCTAAACTATAAATTATACAAAATTGCCATTTTCACATGCCGATTAGCACGCTGAGATACATTCTGAGGCCACTGTACACATGTGCATTTCCTATCAGGACTGCTGTTTGATATGTACCTTACATACACAGCTAAAGCTACAGATAGGAACCGTAATTCTTTCCCAAAGGAAAATAAATATGCTCTCTCCGCTGCTGCTGCTCCTTCTAATCAGAATACCCTTTAGTTAAAGTATGATAAATGGATAAGAATGAGACCAAATTTCAATTTTTTAAAATGGTATTTTTCAATTACTGCAGATTGTACACTGTGTACCTCACAATTCTTGTTGGAAAAAGCAAAACCAAAAAAAAAACCCCACCTTAATTGTCCTGACACAGGAGGCACACAGGATCATTCCTATCTCATTCCCCTACACTGCGGATGCCACCTTCCCTTCTGGCAAACTGGAAAAAAAGTTCAGGCTCCCCAGAACAGCAAAGCTTAATCTAGTAGACCAATAATCTCACAAAATTTATTTTCCATTTACTACTATTCATTTCTATAAAAGAGGGTATTTCTACATAGTCAGATTCAAGAATCTCCGAAAATTTTTTAAATGGACATGTTTGCAAAATTCTTTCTACAACTGTTCCAGGGTGCTGCCTGCATAGGTCTTAGCAGCCTAGTACTGCCCTAGTGAGTGTTTCAAACTCTGCTAGGTGATCTAGGTGTATAACGATGGTGTACATAATATATATAGTATTTTTTGGTTCATCTAAGAAATAAACATTTTGGAGAATGTTTGTTTGAAAAGCTAAGTCCTCAAAAAAAAAATCAAATCAAGGTTTTTCAGGTTACAGAAAAAGGAAGACTGCCAGATTTCCAAGTGCAGTTCTTAAAATGTTTACAATACACCATTTCATCCCTACAAAGAACTGAAACACAGGAAACTGGAGCTCTGTTTTCTGAGCTTCCAATGTCTACAGAGTATTTGAGAAGGAATTTTAGTTTAGTCCTAGAGTCCTTTTAGGCAAAAGCAACAACACAAAAAAAAAAGAGAAACAAACAAAACAAAAAAAAACCAACCACCAGAACACCCACAAAAAAAATACAACAAATTCTAATTATCACTTGTCTTGAGGAGTATGTAAAAATATTTGTTCAGATATTGAGCTTGGCAAATTTTGAAGACATTTTGCTCACTCTAGAAAAGATTGCACTCAACTGCTTGGCATTTTCAAATGAAGGTATTTCCCCCATAACACTATACATAGCTGTGAACAAATATTCTAACACATCATAGAAAATAGACTGGAAGTCCATTCTGAATCAGAGGGATCAACTCATAAAAAACAAAAGAAAAAGAAAAAAGAAAAAAAAAAGGGGGAAAAAAAATCCATATTTACCAAAACTGATTTGGGTTTTTTGGTTTTGTTTTTGGTTTGGTTTGGTTCTGGTTTTTTGTTGGTTGTTTTCTTTCTTTTACCAGCATAAACTAACAAACAAGAATTTATGGAAACAAGGAAGGAAACAAGGAAGGAAGAATTATGAAAACGAACAAACTAATGAGTAATGCTTTTGATATATAAATTCTTCAACATGAAAACCTTCTATTTGGGAAGGTATTACTTATCTAGCAAGAATGTTGTCAAACTAACAGCACAACATCTAAAGAAAATTTGAAAGATCAAACTGAAACTCAGATTTAGAAATTATCAATAAAACAATGATCCCTGAATTTGGAACCATGAATAAAATATTCAGAGTCTTCAGCATTAAACGTGCATAAAACCTGTTATTTTTAGCAACAAACAAAGTTTGAGTTACTCTTTTCTAAAATTACGATATCAAAAGCCTAAGTAAAGCTAAAACCAGCCTCTAGCAGAATATTACACTGAATGAGATAAAACAGGGATTAAAAACTAGTAGCTTCCTTGGTAGAAGCAAGATACCTGCAGCAACATGCAGTATACCAAAGAAAATATTAGGCCGTACTTCAAGAACCAGGTTTTTTTTTTTACTGGTATAAAGCAGTATAGCTCCACTGACTTTAACTATACTGATTTACACCTACTGAGGATCTGGATCGTAAAATCCTCATACTGAAATGAAGTCACTCTTGCCATCAATTGGACAATAGTTTCAACAGCATCCATAAACTTAACATCCTGTAAAGACCTGACAAAACTCTGCAAATATCATCAGATATCACTGCTACACATTGGCTGTAAAATACTAACTAGTGTCCTAGACACAGCACTAAATAAAAGAATTGTTAGTATCTTAAATCCAGGTCAAGTTAGCTTTGTGACAGGAGATAAGAGCTGATAAGAATCACTATACATAATGATTTTGACATACCAAAGCATATTGTACTGCCAGCAAGATGCTTAGAGTGAAATTTGCCTTTGTGAAGAGCTGCAGCAAAAGTCCTGTAAACCACCAAAACTCTCAGACTCCATTAGGAAATGACACAGAACCTGGTTCTCCGTACTAGGGTAAAATTTACGTTCAAGCAGATGAAGCTTAGTCCACATATTTTACAGTTATAACCAACGTGTATGCCTATCTACTAGGATACTTTCTGACCAGTGTCTCTTCTGTGTCTCAGAACAGGATTAAATAAAAACAAAATAAACAACATGAAACTGTACTTCAAAAAGCAAAGATTCACCAGACACCTCTTCAACCTGGAATTTATTTGGAATGCAGAGGAAAATCTGTTGCCTAAGTTTACAGCTGGAAGATGGAGATTCTGCCACTCAGGAAAGGAGTGCCTGGACAACCACACAGTGGACCTTGAGAGCTTCTTTAACAGGGGGGTCACTTGCTAATTTGCTGTTACCTATGGGGAAAAAAACCCAACAACTCTTAAAATAATCATGAGTTTAGAGTGTCACCACCTCCAGATTTGCTTGTCTGAAAAATGGGACCCACAAGTTTGGACAAAAAAAAACCCAGGCTCAGAAACATGAATTCTGTCCAGAGCAGATGAACCATCACAAGCGGAGTTAATTTTGCAGTACCTCAAATGCCAGTCTGTGATAACCATCAACAGATGGTGAATGTTGGATCCTTTGGCCCCAGCAGAGGAAGTGTTTTAAAGGGGAAGTTTTTGGAGAACCAGCACTCCAGCAGCATCCCTAAATTTCAATTTAACAACCCAATTAATCAAAAATCCTGGAGATTTTAAAACGCAAAAGCAGCTTAATAACACATGACAACTTCTGAAAGAAGAAAATGAAGTTTCTGCTACAACCCATTAATTTAAACTTTCACCCCTGCCATCTTGTTGAAAGAACTATAGATAAGTGTCTGAATGTGACCTGCTTCGCCCCCTCAAATACTTGCAGAGACATTCACACTCAATATCTGTAGATTTCCCACTTTCAGCTCTTCATACCACATGGGGGTTTTTTGCAAGTATTTTGACATAACACAACATCCAGAACAGGACTGTGTAGTCAATACAATAAAAACAGGTTTCCTGTTTCAGTGATGCAGGTGGAGCTCTGCTACAGGAGTGCCCTTGACAGCTGAGAGGACTCTTATTATGGTCACATCTAAGAGTTCACACCAGTTCAGTCCAATTTAAATCAGGCAACACCAGCGTAAAACCTGACTGATTCTGGAAATCAGTCTCGCCTCTCTGTAGAAGCTAGATCCCAGCTGCTGGAGAGGAGCCCAAGAAGGTGGCTGGTACCCTGTACCTTTGCATTGGCAACCATGGCCAAAGCGTCAAGAGAAGGTCAAGACACCTCTTGGCACTGGTTCTGAAGGGGGCCCAGAATCACATCAGCAGGGATGCAAGCTGGAGGGAACAAGTCACCTGGGGGCTCCATCAATGTGCAGTATCTTAAATGGGAGAAGAAATTCTCCTGCCAGCTTCTGCGGGCATTGAGGGAGCAACAGAGAATTCACCAGAAAGTCACTGAAAAGCCTACGTTTCTGGTAACGTGGGCCTAGCACTGCTCTACTGCTCAGGGTTATCCTTTTTTTCTGAGAGATCAGGCTAAGGAGCTCAGGGCCTGCAGTGTCCTGGTGCACACCTGCTAACCCCACACCTACGCCCTTCTCAACCTTTACTTTGAAAGCCTACGCAGGAGGGAGGCATAGAAGATCTGTTGCTTCCCACACCTACCCTAAATTAAAGTTAGCATACGGATTAAAATAATTAGAACATTCCAGTATGTCACAGGCAAGGACATCCAGGCTACTGCCCAAAATTTGTAATTGCAGTGGCAGCTAGATGCTGACAGGGCATGTCACGGTTGTCTCCAATATTTACGCGTCCTTATGTGGTCACCTTGCTTCTAGAAGAGGTTGAATCTTTCAGAGAAGTACACAACACTTCACACAATACTGGTGGTGCTTGTAAATGTAGAGGATTACACAGGGTGAAATGCTCACAGAGGGTGTTAACTCAGATGACCTCACGTTTCCTTCTGACCTCAAAACCTGTTAATCTAAAATTTGGTAAGTAAAGGAACTTCTGATATTGCTAAAAATGTTAAAATGCTGGTTACCTAGAAGCACATACAACAGCACTAGTTTTCCTCAGAAGAAATACCTTGGATTCGAGAAACAGTCTTCTAAGAAGTAGATGACAGTTCTGCCCTTCTCAGGGAAGTTTTAGAGTTAGTTCTTAAAAACAGTTACATGCATACATGTATACATAGGTATACATCCATGTGACTGAAGAATTCATTAGCTTAAAATCTGTTCTGCCAGGTTATTCAAAAAAGATTGCTCCAGGGCTCTAGTCCTTACCTCTAGCACATCCAAAGCATGTGGAAATAACTAGAGAAAACTGTTTTCAAATAACTAATCCAAGACAATGTTGTCAGTGTTCTGATTATGTACAGCTATATTAAGTGTATCTTGTGCCATTGCCTATATTCTCTTGCATGTCCACACAGAAACAAGGTCTCGGCCTCTGCAAGAAGGGAGAGAAAAAAATAAACAAACCACCAAAACAGTCATGTATTTAAGAAAATGTGCTGCTGTAGGGTGGTGCCACAGCTCGTAAAACATTATTCTTTGATAATTTAACTGTTAAATATGTATGAAGAATGCCTGCTTGAGGGAGAGAAACACCTATCCACCTCTCAGATGTCAGCCTGTCTTCTTGCGGGGTGTTAATTCATAGAAGGGAGCTAAATGGCACAATTATTCTAATTCAATGAAAAACAAATCTCCACCAAAAAAAAAAAAAGAAAAAAGAAAAAAAGAAAAAAAGTCATCATTCAATTAGTACAGCAGAGTGGTGAAGAAATGAGAAAATAAACAAGTCCAGTTTGAAGTGACACCCAAAGCTATGCTGCTTCAAAATCATTGCACTGATTGGTTTTTCTCTTAAAGAAACACAACCATGTCCACTACCAACAACACAAACAAATCGCTAGTTCTGCAATATACATAATTTTAAAATATTTGTAAATAAATGCAGTTATCCTATTAAAACTGTAAAATATTATCTTCAGTTAAGCATTTAACACAACTTTAATGGGTGAAATCTACACCATTACTACTCTAATTGCCCAAAGGTGGTTTCAGACACATTCAAATCATATTACCTGTAAGCAAGGAGGCATGCTAAAATACTTTGCAGTTTGTAGAGTAGGAGATGTCAATCAGGCTTGACTTACTTAAAGCTCTTTGAAGAACTGGGGCACAAAAATGAAAGAGGCAAGTGAAAGTCTTTCTGTTTGGAAAAAAAAGCACCGATATAGCTGTGATTGTTTGATTGTTTTTCCACAGTGCGGCCATGCCTTGGATATAACTCCTGTGGTCATGAGATGGTGATTAAAAAAAAAAAACCTACAAAATTTTGATCCTCACTGGCAGCTAATAACTTTTGTTGAAAGTTTTTCTCAAGCTATACAAGAAAAAAAACCAAATTGGATATTTCCAAGACATTTTTTCTCTTAAATGTTATAAATTTGGCAGAATTGGTATGGGAATTGCAATTAAAAGCTTATACATACAGCTTAATGAAACTCCTGCACTATTACAAGATTTGCACTGTTTGAACCACTTATATCAAAGTTATAGAATATAAATAAACAAAACTAAATAAATACAACTAAATAAATACATATTTTTTTAAAAATCCTCACATCTATGTGGACGAAGTAATTAATCTCATATGGAAACAAGAGCTGATGCTACATGTGGGCTTCAGACAGGACCTTCAAGTACAACCGAGCAAAATGTGAACATACTGACTGCCATCAGTAGATCAGAATTGTAGCTCTTCATTGTTGTTTATAAGAGTCAGTTTGAGTTGCTGCAGCAAATGGTGTGTGAAACTTTACAGCAGGCTGAGGTAGGATAATCTTCTCCCTTTAACTTATCCCTGACACCAGAAAGAGATGCAAGAAAATTAGTAATGGACGACTTGAAAATCATTGTAAAGAATCTTTCTCGCGGACAGGATGTGCAAGAAGCTGGTTGGATTATACATACCTCAGTACTGATGGCTTCAGCATCTTTTACGGTATAAGATTTGCAGCTTGGCTAAGTAAATATGAAAAGATCCTGCTACCTCTGTGCAGCATACACAATTACAACAGCTAAAAATCTAATGACAGCACCTAAACCCCATTCTCTTTACCCAGGTCCTAACACACTCTCAGTTTCACAACACTTCCTTTCCATTTTACCTGACCTGTCATCTCAAAACCCTGGTGTGTGTTGAGATATATATCACACAATGCACAGGCAAGGCAACGCTATTACACAGCAAATCCCTTCACTCAAACAGGAGAAAATTCAATCCGTTCTTGCCAGTGCTACATTCGGTTTATTTACCCCACCACAGTGACTTCTGTGGCCATAGAGCTGGCTCATTATATAAATGACTACAAAACATACGTACCCAGCAATCCTCAGAGGAAACCAGAAATCATCAGTAACTGATGCATAGCTGAAAAAAAGAGCTGAATTTGTCCCCACAGGCACTATTTGTGCATTCACACACTTAATATTTCACATCACAGCTGACTGTTTGAGTAAATAAAGTGACATTTTGATTATGGAACATATTAGAGACTGACAGAAGTTTTATTGATCTATCAAAACCTTTGAAGGATTGATTACTACATTTTCAAAGTCGTTCATTTCAACAGAGGTGCAGGCACCAGACTGCTATAGTCCGTGGCAAGTAGGCAAGCACAAAGCGTGAATAATCTCAATTAGAAATGTAAGCCTAAGTCTCGTAAGTAAAGAAAACTTTATAATTTAAGGAACCATTCCGCAACATTTGCTTACTGCAGTGATGCAGCTCTCCTTTTACAGGGCCCTAGAAGATTCTTCTTTCATACTTTGCCCTTGGTAATCTCAAGGGAAAAACAATGTAGTTACACTGAAAATCCCCTAGAATACAATAGTGTATGTCCAGTAATGAAACTAAACCAATCTTATTACAATGAGGTGCATAACAATAATTATGCAATTTAGATAAGTCACTTCAGGTTGGCTTCACCAGTAATCCTCTCTCTCACACTCCCGAGCGTAACCAATGCGCGGCCCTCCCCTACCCCTTAACTGCTCGCACAACAAATGAGCCTTCCAGATTTCACAGTAAAATGATGGCCATTTGCCTTCCAAATTGTGCTGCTATCCATGCCCAGTAATTTAAAGCCTCCTAAGGTTCCCTAAAGACCCAAGAAGAGTGGGAGGCAGAAACAACACAGACATCTTCAGCAGTGCAATTTTATCACTGTGATGCCTTCAAATTGTAGTCTCCCCATTATCAGACCCCTTAGCATAATTACCTGCAGAGCCAAGGGTGGGGAGAGAGTACAGAACAGAATGTAGCAAAGAGCAAAATGCTTTGAGAGGTGTCACGGCCTTCGTGTAGCACAGAGATGAAGTTTTATAAGAACTGAAAGGGGAGGTTAAAAATAAAACAAAAGCTCAAGACAGGGACATCTTACGAGATGCATTAAGTAGCATCTCAGGATAGAAAAATGGCATGAGACATGACCAGCATGAAACAGTCCCAAAACCAGAACCAGAAATAGAGTGTTCATGCCACATGCTTCTACAAAAACCTGCATCACAGATGGGGATCTTGAGTTTTACTGCAAGTTTTGGTTCACACATGTTTTTACTCAGCTTCCCGAAGACAACTGTGAAGGAGATACCTCTTGTTAAAAAAAAAAAAAAAAATCAAGCTTAGACAAAACTGTTGCAAGACCATAACTGTAGTGAGGACTGTGCTCTACAACAGGGAAACTAATGGAGTAGTAAGAGGGTGTAAAAAAGATTAAGTAATGCCTTTTCCTATTGTGAGCTTCACTCTTCCTACAGGACAAGGGAGGAGAAAGGTCCCTCCAAGTTGCGGTTCCTACCTGGACCTCCTATTCCTAGGACAACAGTGCTTTCTGTCATCCTTTTCAGAGGGCCAAAAATAAACCTTAAAGCTGACCTAGATCCAGCTTAAGGGTCCTATTTTGTCTTCCTTTTCCTTGCATTTATGGCAACACAGTAAGACCTCCACATATAGACCTCATTCCAAAATCTAACTCCTGACAAAAAGGTTGGAGAGCTTTTGGGTGGTTCTAGTTCTGAAGCAAAAGAAAACGGAGAAATTGTGAATACAACACTTCTGAAGGAAAAAAAGGAAAAAAAAAAAAAGCAGGGGGGGATTTCTGTCAGCTGAAGACGGTTTTTCAGTGAGAACCAAAAATAAAACTTTAAAGACAGTTAAAGATACACTCCATTGTATTCCAAAGGGGAATAATAATTTTAAATGTGAAGATAAGATTATCGGTAAATTACCACAGGCAGACTTGTTCTTCAGAAGTCTCTAAAGCACAGAAAATCAGCTTATTATGTTGCCACTGCTCTGTAGTGCCTTCTGACCCAGGACCAGGCAAGGTAGAAAGACTCCCTGAATGTCCCACCACATTTATTTCTATTCCCACAAAGACTGAATGTCCCACCACGTTTATTTCTGTTCCCACAAAGACAGTCATACTTATTAGGACCCTCTATATGCAAAATTTATGTGTCAGCCCAGTACTCTAATTCAGTTAAAAAAACATAATTTACTTTAACAGACTACATGAATATTTCTTTTTTAGAAAAACAGAAAATACACTGGCTTTATCCGGTAGCAGAGGAAATAAAAGAAGCAAGGGAAAAAAAACAGTGTTCCAAGCACAAAGACCAGAAAAGAGGGGTGAAGAAGCAGCCCATCTAGAGTTTCCTAATGAGGTTGATTTCTTTTTTGCTAGCTTCCTACAGTTAACTAGCTAGTGGAGGTTTTTTTATTATTACTATTTTATCTTTAATTGAGATATTTAAAAAAGCAGAAGACAAAACCACAGTCCTAGATGCCAAACTCTTTCTCAGTTGAGGCATAAAATTGCCAAACACAATCAAGAGTCTGGCTGGTTTTAGTCTTTTATTCAGCACACAATGTTTGAAGAGAAAATTCTGTACTTTAATGAAAAGTTTTAAATACGCACCTAAAATTCATTATCAATATTTGAGCTACATAGTACCAGATGTTTCCAACACTTAGGAAAGGTAAAGAAGGAAGCAGAATGGCACATAAAGCAAGTGAATGGAACATGTAAATTAGCTTCATTGTACCAAATACATTAGCGTACAGAGTGCATGTGTTCCACCAGCAGTTCGTTGGGCTAATTTGCTCGTAGACTGCTGTATCGTGCTCCCAGAGAAACAAGTGCCAGGAAGAATGCTTTTTAATGAAAAGTGCTTTGTGTAACATCCGCTACAGAGTGACCATGTGAACGTACTAAACCTTTGGATCACAGGAGCAGACAAAGAACTTCACCCACATCAATGAATCCCAAGCAGGGTAGTGTCTTGTATTCTACTGTAGATTTGCTTACCGTGGCTGAACATGAGAGAGCTGTATCCAACACTAAAACAAAAAGATAACTGAAATGAGTCCGTCTGGTCTTTCTGAAAAGAGGCACAACCTCTGACATAGATCCCAAGCCAAGTATTTACCACTGGTTTCATGTTTTAGCACCCTTTAAGCTAGGCTGTAGGCACCTATTCTATACTGTAGAGATGAAGTAAGTAGATAAATGTATTAATTGTTATATTTGGTAAACAAGGATGATTAGTCCATTGTTTTGACTAAAGGTATTTCCAAAGGAGAGTCATGAATGCCTGAAATTACCACCAAGACAGCGTAAGATAGGAATAATCAGAGATGACCGTCCACACTGCAGAAGCAGTGTTACCACTCTAGTCACAAGGCTGGAAGAGAACCTTCAGATTAAAAATCCACTGCAAATTCAATGAGCTGTCCCACAAGCCCTTTAGAATATTAACTGTAGTCCTTTCAGAAAGTCTACTTGTGCATTAAGTCCAGGTCTATATGAACATTGCTAGTTACAATTTCAATTGACCTCCCTTATTCTCCGCGTTTTCTTCTAGAGAACCTTGTCACATAATCTTTTTTCCCCTCTGGCTGCTGTGCTTTTAACAAAATGAGTTCTTTGTGGTCTCCAGCAAGACTACATTTTCATTGGTTTTAATAAGCCACCCCTTTCAAAATGTATTGTCATTCATACCTCCACTGTCAGACATACCCCATGTGAATAGTCCCTTCGACAGCCAAGCTGCAAAGACAACGCTGCTGAATACTGAACCTATTACCTGGAAACAGATATTTGGAGAGTCTGAAAATTCACCGTACCAGCAATCCAGATTTTTATTACAGTGTAAGTCTTAGTATTTTTAAACACATGCTTCAGCAAATTATACCCAGTGTACAGGATAGTTTTCCGTGACCGAGAGCTGGTTTATCAGTTGCAGCCAACAGGAGAAGGACTGCAAATGGGGAAAAAAAAAAAAGGCGTGGCCAAAGTGTTGTCTTTACCGGCCACAAAAACAGCCCTCTAAGAGCCATGAAAAAACACAATTAGGTCAGGACAGCCTACAGGCTGGGCTAATTTGCACTGAGTTTGGAAAGAGTGGCAAGTCTTGAAGCATGCAGAAGGTGGTATTTGTGTGCTTCCCATCACTGTGATCATCAGACTTCATCCAAATGAGGGAAATTGACCTTTTTGACCTCCAGAGCTCGACTCCTTATCCACAAGCCAAGCTGTAGCATCCTCAAGGTATTCCAAAGGCATTTATTTTCATTTTTGCAACTTTGTGTTCCCCATGTTCAAGCCAAAATGGAACTAAAGATTCAAAGCAAGGTTTAAGCATTCAGAACTGAGAACTGGGCACTGAGCCACTCTTTGGACTGGACTTAGTAACAGAATTTACCCCTAGGCTGGTCAGTAAATTAAGGAAACTCCTTACTCTGACGCCTAATGTCAAGAAGAGGAAGGCAGCTGACAAGACATGATCCAGGGCTTCTGTGAGAAATAGGTCACACAGTTTTAAGTGGGCAGGTGGGGGTGGCTGGAAGAGGAGAAAAATAGACCATTAACATTTGCTAATCTAATTGAAATCCAAAAATGAGAACTATTTTTTCCTTCTATAGGACTTTAAAAACCGCTCTAAACAATAATAAAAATCTCCTAAATATAAGCTTCCTAAATGAGCTACATAATGTTCCGTGCCATAATCACCACTGCAACAAGAAAATCGCTCAAATCGTTTTTGAGCCAGATTTGTCAGTCATGCTGCTCTGTGCTCTGAGTAGCAATGTTCTATGCAATTAATATCAAACCTTCCAAGGCAGCTCTGAGTTCTGAAGTTCTGTGTGCTTCTGTCATTGCAGAAACTGCGAAGCCATACTAGACTGTAATATAGAGTACCGATGGGAAGAAAAGAGAAAGAAACGGGGGTGGGGGGAATAGGAAAAAAAAGGAAAAGAAGTTTTGCAGCCAAACAGAGGCCAGGAATAGTAAGATAATTAGAGTGTGTTTTTTTACAAGATTGCAGCAGCTTGAATTGTTCCCCCCATTTTATGTTTAATTACAGTTTTTATTGCACTCATAAGAAATTCAGCTGCTGGAATAATCCAAGGAGCCAAGAACAATTCATTTCTCCCCCATTTTCAGAAACTTTCAGCTCAGCCATTATACGCTCTCTCTTTGTAACACAAAGATGGAACAAAGCGCTATTGCACTCTTGTTTATGTTAGGGTCTTAGATGCCATCATTAGTCTCAATCTGCATGAAAGTCCTAGGATAAGCAATGAATGAGGGAGACACAGGGGCACAAAAAGCATAGAATTCTTTCTCTCCGCATCTCACGGTGCCTCTGCATTGCAAAATTACCGCTTACATCAATAAAACACACATCAGGTGATAATGTATGTATAGAGACCTTGCAGAGGGAAAAATCACAACTCCAGTACATAGGAACATCAGCCTCCTACACATGCTTAAAATTATACACCCTATGCTGAGACTTCTGAAGAGACCTTCAGTCAGTGGGAACGCAGGGATGGGAGAGGAAGGAGTACATACAACCCCATTCCTAAAAAGCATTCCAATCTGCTAGATACTGATTACCATCAAACCTTAAAGCATAATATTTAGCACAATACAAAACTGCAGGTGCTTAATATCTGTGACCAGATCAAACGTTAAGCCTATAGACTGCCAAGCAGTATATGGGAACGAACAGGAAGCCATCGAACAGGCTGCATGCACCTGTCACACAGTATTTTCAGGCTTTGATCTACAATCCTGGCCCACACGGATAGTCATACTGAAATCAATAAAATTTGTATCAATAAGAGTTATTGGATTGGGCCAGTCACACTTTTTTCATGGTAGGAAAACTGACTACAGAAACAGTCACTTGCGTTCAGACTGTGAAAACGAGACTTTTCATTCAGGAATTCTGGGGATACAGTTGGAGAAGGGAAAAAATGAACTCTCCTTTATATTGAACGTTAAAACTCAGCTTAAAGGAAAAGGAAGACGCACTAATGCACTACTGCTAAGAGAGAATTTCATTTCTCATCATTGACTTGACTCTTGTCTGCAGCTGTCTTCTTCACAATGGTCCCCCCTAGCCTCAGCTATCACCCCAAAAATAAGTAACAAAGCTATTTTTCTACAGAAAAGTGTGAATGAAACACTTATAGCAGCTGGAGAACCTGGCAGAAATTTCACCTATGATACCTTCACAAGCAACAGTCTTATCTGAAGGGACAACTATTCCATTTTAGCCTGATTTCACAACAGCGAGCTTTTACCAGAATTAAGCTTAAGAGAAACGCCCCAAATGCCACAAATGAAAAAGGAAAAAAAAAGGAAAAAGGAAAAAGGAAGAAACAATGAGACCAAACAAACTAACAAGGTAAACTAAAACTTCCCACTATGACTGAGGAAACTCTCACAGCAAAATGTGTAAGTGCAACAAAAAAAAAAAAAAAAAGTTGAATGAAAAATCAGTACTTGCTATTAGTGGAGTGCAGGGCAGAACATTAACTCCAGAAAAGGAAAAGATGATCATTTCTTCCCTCAAGATCAGTCATTCAGGGAGGGAACTGGTCAAAGTTTTCTAGTTGTCGTGGTTTAACCCCAGGCAGCAACTCAGCCCCACGCAGTCACTCACTAACTTCCCCCCCACCCAGTGGGATGGGGGAGAGAATCGGGGAGGGGGGGCGAAATTAAAACTTGTGAGATAAGAATAGTAAGGAAGAAACTAACAGTGACACTAATAACAACAACAAAGTGACAATAATAATAATAAAAGGATTGAAATACACAAGACAAGGGATGCACAATGCAGTTGCTCACCACTCGCCGATGGATACCAGAGCAGCACTCCTCCCTCGGCCAACTTCCCCACAGTTTATGTACTGGCCATGATGTCCCATGGTATGGAATACCCCTTTGGCCACTTTGGGGCAGCTGTCCCGGCTGTGTCCACTCCCACCTTTCCTGTGCCCCTCCAGCCTCCTTGCTGGCTGGGCAGGAGAAGCTGAAAAGTCCTTGACTGAGTCTAAACACGACTTAGCAGCAACTGAAAACATCAGGGTGTTCTCAACATTCTTCTCATCCTCAACCCAAAACACAGAGCCGTACCAGCTACTAGGAAGACAATTAACTCTGTCCCAGCCAAAACCAGGACACTAGCAAAGAAAACTTTAGCATAGTCTAGGCAGCATGAGAGAGTTAAGGGAAAAAAATACTTAAAGGCCTTGTGATGACTTCACCTGTCTTTGACCATCAAAAATGGGTACACTCAAGGAGAAATAGCTCAGGAAGTAATATTTAGGTATGAAAATAACAGTTCAATTTGATCAAACAGTCCTTTGCACAAGTGTTCAACAGAAATCAGTTTCAGCTGTTCCCTTGAACATGAGTAGGAGCCTTCTGGTGAGACACAAGGTTAGCCATATGCCTGAGACATGACTTTTTACCTTTGAAACACCTAGGCAACTGCCTGAATTTTCCAAAGGCTCAAGTGATTAAGAAAAGGTCAAAAGACCTGCTGATCTTGGTGTTCCTATTCTTCAGAGAATTGTTAGAGCACTGTTAATAATGGACAACTTTATCTTGAGACACTCCATCTCAAAGAGTGTTCTGCAAAATCAAAAAACCAACTTTGTCCTGCCCCTTACCTAACGGCATCAGCATTTCCAGCCCTTGGCCTCTGTCTCTGCTTTTCTCACTTCTCCCTTAGCATCTGCAGGCACACCTTGCAATAACGGAGTTTACAAACCAGCAATCTCATCCCTAATCCCACCTGGCTACGTTACGGTTTGCAGAAGATCACATTCACTATAGCATTGTACATTAAGGCCCTTATCTTTTGGATGCTGTCAAAGCCAAATAGGGGAAAAACTTTAAAGACGAAGAAAATTCAAGTGGTGATGAGAAAAAAGTTCTGGATCTGAAGAAGAAAGCATAACTAATGGGTATATAAATCGGAGCCTTCACAGCAAGCCTAGCTCAGCCATTCAGAGAGTTGCATCGTCTGTGCTGTGCACTCTGGTGACAAAATGAGTGCGGTCCTCTGGGCATAAAATCTTCCATTGCCTCTGTAATAATACCTCTGATCTTCCTGTTTATCATTTCAGATTTTATCTCCTCTCAGTACATTTGATCAATCTTGGATTTCCGGAGGAAATGGAGCAGGAGACGGGATACAGCTTCAGACTGAGTGAGGCAATGGCACATTTACTCAGCTGTACACCAAAATACAGGAACATCCCTGCTGCAGCCAGCTTTACCAGGGGGTAAGCAAGTATCCCCCCTCCATGCCCCAGGACACCTGTATACCTGGGGTATGGCATGAAACAGAGATAAACCTGACCCAATAAATTCTCATCAATGAACAGAAGAATACCAAAATTCACAGTTCTTCAGTATTACATTTACTCTTGCCTGTGAAGATGTTAAATATGATATATCATTTTCAGCTTACACTGCTATACGTCCAGACTTAAAGCCCAGTTAAGTCTTGGTCAAAATCACTTGTGTACGTAGGTCTCCTGGGCCCATTACCAAGCACTAGCCATCCCTGTCTATCTGAAGTCTTTTATCATTTATGACTGCTTATTAAAACAATACATCTTTCAAAATACACTTATCATAAAAGATTAAGTGGTAATTTCTCCACCTTTGAATATTCACAAGTAAGCTAGCACGAAATGCCAAATTCTTTTCGACTCTATTCAGCCTTTGCATTTGACTTACAGATAGAGTTTTCTCTTGGTAACGTGCCATTCAATTTCATTTTCCCAGACATTACTAGAAGCTGTTAAGCTTGAACTCTTGCTCATGTACTTAAACTTTCTGCAGTGTCATAATATCCAACTTTTCTCAGATGAAATATCATTACCTTCTATGTCCCATAAGGATTTTTAAAATCAATAATTAATACTGTTAAGATGATGAGAAAAGCCAAGCTTCCCACTATTCATTAACCTTGAACAGATCTAAATTCCTTTAATTGTTTTAAACTGGGAGGAAGATGGAATATCAACTCTATAAATATCTGGGAAGGTTTTTCAACAGGCTTTCATTTACACTCACACAGAGCTACTGATTAATTTTTCAGCAGGGACGCACAGTAGTGTCAGAAGGCCTAAGGAAAAGTTAATTCTCTCACAACTCCTAGGCTGTATTACAGCGTAAGGAGTCACAGCTCTCCCCTTCCTTTAGCTTCCCAAAACAGGTCTGGAGCAAAGTACCCTCCTTGCTCTATTGTGGAGGTCCTGCCTTTTACTTACCAGAAGTAGCTCATATATCTCTAAATTGTGGGGAAAACAACCATAGTTAAATCAACTGAGTAATACATAGTTACAAAACAAGACTGTTGCTTTTCTCCCTCCCTGAGACTCACCTCCAACAGGCCAGCAGTGATGGCAGCAGAGATCAGAGTGAAAGCTAACAAACCTCTCCTTCCAGTCAGCCATCAGCAACAGCCATCCTTGTCTTTGTGCCACAGAGATGCTTGACTACACACAGCGGTGAGCGGGAAAAGGAGTTGCTCAGAGATTCACTTGGTCTTGTCCCCTCCACTTCTCCTGCAGCAGAGATGACTGACTCTTCTCCCTTGCCAAAACCATATTCCATCAGGGCAGGATACAAAGTTAGGGCAACTAAAACCGGGAACAGTCTCTCTGTAGGCGTTTGCAGTAAGGATGGCACAAAGCTGTCGGAATGGAGAGTAGAAATTCATTTGCTAGAAATTCATTTGCATTCAGTGCTTCCAGGATGAAGAGAAGAATAGGGGGAGCATATCTTGGCAAATGGGTGGTAACGGTCTCCATTCCTACTGCTGTTGCTAACCAAGTCACATATGTGTCCCAGGAGTCTGCACGGAAGAAGGAAATGTAACTCTGGGACAAAACTGGTGTTTGAATTTCCCCCTTGTGCTGGTTTTGGCTGGGATAGAGTTAACTTTCTTCACGGTAGCTAGTAGGGGGCTGCGTTTTAGATTTGTGCTGGAAATGGTGTTGATAATACAGGGATGTTTTCATGATTGCTGAGCAGTGCTCACACCAAGGCCTTTTCTGCCCCTCACCCCACCCCACACAGCCGGGACAGCTGACCCCGACTCACCCAAGGGATAGCCCAGACCGTATGGCGTCATGCTCAGCATATAGAGCTGGGGGAAGGAGGAGGAAGGGGGGGACGTTCGGAGCGATGGCATTTCTCTTCCCAAGTCACCGTTAGGCGTGACGGAGCCCGGCTGTCCTGGAGATGGCTGAGCGCCTGCCTGCCCGTGGGAAGGGGTGAAGGAATTCCTTGTTCTGCTTTGCCTGCGTGCGCGGCTTTTGCTTTCCCTGTTAAACTGTCTTGGTCTCGACCCACGAATTTTCTCATTTTTACTCTTCCGATTCTCTCCCCCATCCCACTGGGGGGAATGAGTGAGCGGCTGGGTGGGGCTGAGCGGCCGGCGGGGGTTAAACTATGACAGCCGGCCAACTCCCCAGTGGCCTGGAGGGGCCACTCTGTTTTCCCTCATGGCTGCTTAGGGAGTATCAGAGGTTTCCCTCCCTTGCTGAGGAGGCTCTCTCCTGCTGGAACAACTATACAACGTTGCCATCTGCTGACCATCCATTTTCATTACAGTACAGCCAAAGCCCAGCGCCCCCCCCGCCAAAAAAAAAAAAAACACTGTAGAAACCAGCAATTTGTATTTAAAGACCTTCTGAATATTCATATTTGGTTTAAAAAAGCAAAGAGAGGAACTTCCCAGCGTGGCTATTTTTTCAGAGGACCAGATTTCATATACTTATTTGTTATCATGCTGTGGGAGCACATCTTACAGAGCGTACACAGGAACATCTCGGAAGGCACACGGAGCCTAAGATCTCCCATTTGCCAGCAAAAAAAAAAATGGAAGTTGTCATGACTAATTGCTGCTATTCATTGTTTTAATATCTTGATACCAAGTAAATTTGTCTAAATTAACCAAGAGTTCACCTCCTCCCCCAAAGCTCTCTGATGCTGGAGGCCTGCTAATTGCTTTAGAAACAAGTGACAGACTTCTCTCTTGTACTCTTAGGTAGCAGTGCAAAGCGTTGGTTGAAAAATTTGACAGGAAAAACAATTACTTTAAATATATCATTCAATTTAAAGGCAGCCAAGCATAGCACAAGAACACAACGGCTGTACCTATACCTGAACTGGTGAAGAGAGAAATACAGACTTTGGGCATATATCATGTTATGTGTTTTTCACAGGGTTTTTTTCAGCTTTCCTATGACTTTCTGGCAGCTCTGTTTTATTCTCTAGTACAATTAATTAATTAATTTGTTGTCCTGTCAACAGGTATAACTCTGCTTCAGGGGCTTCAGGGGACAGAAAGTTTGGAGAAATGTTTGACCTTTTAGATGCTTAGTCAAACATAAGCTCTACATAAACAACTGCCGTTTGCCCACCATTAAGAGCAATACATTATTCCCTACTCATGCTGACTGTACTTTTCATGTCTATTTAGCTGCATGAAATTACCTCCTCACTTCATACAGCTGGAACACTTACCAGCGTAACCGGTGACAAGGACAGGTTAAAAGTGCCTTTATTGAGATCATGTGCTATTTCTAACTGTGCAACTGCCAGTAGAAAAGGAATACTGTTTTTAAATGCTGAATGCACTAATCCTGCAGAAATTTGAAAGCATCTAACTTTTATAGTTTAAGTGGTCCTCATACAGGCCACTCATTATGCAAATTTTAGCACATAAACAAATTTCTGCAAGTTCTGTACCTTGGACTGCACAATATTCAATACAAGCCTGTCTCTCACTGTTTGCCTTGTACACCACCAATGACAACAAGAGCTCAACCAATAATGATGGAGTCTAGTGAATTACAAAACCAAAAAGGTAGTAACATTGTTCTGCAAATAAGTATTCATGTTATTATTTGTAATTCTATTACAAATCAATTACTTGAGATCAACAATCCATCATAGACCTCTTTTTCAATCTAGACTTAAACGTGACCTTCCTGTCTGTGTCTGGAATGCGTTCACAGCTATCGTCATTTATATACCCCAGAGAATAATCTGCAGTAACGTTCAATTATTTAAGCATCTAGAAATGGGAATTCAAAGGGAATCAGGACTGTCCTATCTCTCCACCTTTGAAGTTACTAGGCATTTCCGTACTCAAGGGTAGATAATGCCAGCTTGAGATACTTGAAAATCCCACCCAGAACCATCCCATTCTCCAGGCCGAGAAATACAACAGGTTAAAAATAATGATGCTGTAGTTGTTTAAAGTGTACTTGGTTATAAATCCCCAAACTCGTAACATGAATGCAGAAGGGGCTCAGAACATGAACCCTATGTCTGTAAACCATCATCTGACACAGTGAGGATCAACCTACAAGCCTCCTCTTGCAGGGTCAGAGGCTGGACACTGTGGTGATCATAGAAGCACCTGAACTAGGCACATATGTTCTCAGAGGAGCAAATAAAGACTGCTGAGTGTCAGTCTCAGTGCTAAAGGGTCCATCGTGGTAGTACCTGGACACCAGTACTTCTCAAGAAACCTTGCTAGGGCATGTTTAGAATTAATGATTTCTTGCCTCTATTTCTTTAAGAGTGTTTTCTATGATATCCACCATCCCAGCATAAACCATTGTTTCTTTCTTCTCAGTCTTGAGTATGTTCATTTCCTCCCATTTATTGAGAACTTTACACCTCATAGATTCAAGCTGTTCAGAAACAGAAAGTGGTTTTTGTGCTATCATGTTTGTCTCATGTCTGCTGCAGGTTTCTAGAGGCATAAAAATACAGGCACAATTTAAATGACAGAGCTGGCAGTGGAAAGCTAACAGGCATCTAAGGCTGTGTCCATAGTGCTTTCAGTGGGCACACCCAAGTACAAGCTTGAGTTAGCCAAGCCAAGCAGTACAGACCAGGAGCGCCCACAACATTGCCCCCAGTTCTGCTGGTACACACACCCACTGTACTCACTCTTCATTTCCACCAGTCTGAGCACTGGCACACAAGTTATGCCACTCACCTTTCACAGTCACCCCAACCAAGGTCCTTTAGCACTTCATGCAGAAATATGGTCAGGCTCTAGATACAACGGGAACACAGCCAAGGAGGAAATCACTGCATCCCAGCACAGAGACAGATAACAGCATGCAAAGAGCAGAATAAACATGCTGTACTCCCTCAGGAGAGCACAGAAAATGCACTTTGGAATTTTACAGGCCAGCTTCACTGCCACCTTACCCACTCACCTCACTAAAACAAGTCAATAACATGATCCTACAAGATCCTACATGGCCAGCTCACGCTCCTGCCCAGCCAGGGTCTCATTTGAGTCAAAGACCTTTTCAGCTTTTCACAGCTTGTCAGCGAGCTCATCTGCAGCCTGTCGGTGTCCGTGCTGCTGCAGCCAGAGCTGTATTACGGGGCCTTGCCAGCTCCTCATCTAGGGAACGAGGGGAGCTACACGCACAGACTAATAGTGCCCCTCACTCCACGGGTCTTGGACTAATACAAATAAACTACTTTCTTCCCTGGTGACAGTGCAGCTCAAGGTCATGCTCTTTTATCTGTCTCCCACACCTTGGTTCACCTCTTGGTGTTTGTCTGCAAGGGGAGCTATGGGAAGCAGAGCAGCCAGGAAAGATGCCAGGGTGGGGGGTTACACCTCCGAGGCTCTGCGGTTCCAGGGCAGGCAGAGAGGGGAAGGAAAGAGGGAGGGAAGGCACTGCGAAGGGAGAGAGAATCAGGAGAGGAAGAACTGGTCTGCCTGTGCTGTGTGAGAGCTCTAACGGTGCGGCCCGGCTTGTCTGACGGGTACAGTGAGCAGGTCAAGAAAATCCTTGTGGCTCAGGGTCTGCCCTGGAGTTCATTAGCCACAGTAGTTCATCAGCTACATTTGCAACATAACGGCTTTATGCCATGCTGCCAGACTCAGGACTAGGCCACTGTGTTAGGCAAGGACAATGTTTCAACGATTAAAGACTGCCTGTGGTGATGCCAGGACACCTACCTTTCCTACACTCCGAGCAACTTGTCATGGGCAGCCACCCCCGCTCTGCCTCCCCCGGTCTGCGGCGCGGTATTGGGGCGCAGTCAATAGGTCCAGTGAAGACCGGCAGCTTTGATGAAAAGCGAGGCAGGCTGGAGGAAGAGAACGTGAGCCCACCTTGAGAGACGCACTGCCTCGTGTGGGGAAAGTGCCTGACCGTGCTTCCCGCAGCGCCCCGTCCCAGGGGCTGACGGCCACTGGGTTCTCAAAAATCCTGTCCTTTCGTGTGAGCCACTGAAAATGATAGAGAGCATTTGCCCCACTCTGTGGATCAGGATAGCTACTGGTCCTGGAAGGCCCTTATAGAAATGATACCTGGAGAGAAGGAAATAATGCCTTCTTTTCTAGAAAAGATTAAGAAAACATTTTATTCAATTTTAAAAAAATAATTAGATCTCCATTTTTTCCTCTGGGAAAACTGTAAAGTTCCCATTTCAAGTTAACTTGGATTGAATACTTTTTTAAATTTTTAGCTCCTCACCTCACAAAAAAAAAAAAAGCAAAAGCAAGCAAATAAAAAAAACAACCCCCAACAAACAACATTTGCAGAGCCTTGCTCCCTATAGTACCAGTACATGTTAGCACATTTGGCCCAAATTTCTTGGCTTGGACTTCTAAATACAGCTGTAACACAAAAAGAAGACCAGCAACATTTACATCTTTCTGACTTGGCTGGTTTTCATTCCTCAATGTGTAATTGAGGAAAGTAGGGAGGGGAAGTTTGAGGTTAAATGATTTAAGTATTTTTTAAATTGGTACCTGGTGTGGAGGAGAAAGGGAGAAACCTTAACCCATTGTTTAAATGTCTTGTAGCTCATTTTATGCAAAACCAGTCCTCAGATATGCGTTTGCCTAGAGAGATCTGATTGTTTTATTCATTAGTCCTGAGCCAATGACTGATTTCATGGGGGTTTTAGTGGCTGGCTGCAAAGTTCTGGAATTCAAAACCTGTACCATGCTGTAGAAACAAACATAATCAGGGCAGCTGCATTCAGGCATACACTCATTGACAGGAAGACAGTTACACTAGGGAAGAATTTGGGCCAGTTTAATTGTTGAGGGGGAAAAAAAAAAAGGCAGAAGCTGGTTTGATTGTTCAAGCATTGTTCCTACTGAAGGTGTGCTTGTAAAAGTGAGTTAGAGGCCAGTGATAAGAGCTGCCCATGGTGAAGTTAACAACCACCCACAGCCTGGAGCAGGACACCAGCACACCAAGACACTGCACAGAAAGCAGATTTAGATATTCCTCTTTTCTCAAAGAGGAAATACAGAAGGCATTTTATATCACTACTTAAACAGCTGTTTCCTTATTTACCACATTATAATTTTCTAACCGGTATGTTCTCGTGCTCTGGAAGAAAACTGTGCTTTGAGCACAGGTTTTCAATAAAGGCATAAAATGCAGGTGTATTACACGCAGACTAGTTATACTATACTCTACCCTGGTGGCATTTCACAGGATTTCCCAGCTTATCATCAGCCAGCTTTTCTTTTTGCTCTTCCACAACTTGCCAGATTTGTGTATTTTATCTTACTCTAAGGTCCTGATCCAGATTCTACTGATCGAAGGCCTTATCAAAAGACACTCTTTTCTTGAGCAGTACATAAATAGACTGTAAACCTCATTGCTGTTGCTGAACCAAAGTACCCAACAAGCATCCAAGAGGGACTGGACTATCATATGGATAACTAGAGCACCCAGGACTGACACAGTGAAGGCTGAATAGAAATTTAGGAAGGGCACGTGAAAGCATGTGATTCAGGTCTTAACCTACTCATGATAAGCATGAAATCCAGTTATCACGTTTCTGCCAGCTGAAGGGTTTCATGTACCATTCCCTGAGACATCTTTAATACACTAGAGTGCTGTGACTCTGACAGTGACAGAATCAGTCAAAGACTCAGAGAGATGATTTGACAGTTCCCTAGGTTTCTTCAGCATTAGACAGTCTCCCACTGACATCTACTGGTTTCAGATAAGACCAGAAGTGAAAGAAGTAAAAGAAAGATGTTATGCGCCTGATTTCATAGAATCATAGAATGGTTTGGGTTGGAAAGGACCTGGAAGACCATCTAGTTCCAACCCCCCACCATGGTCAGGGACACCTTCCACTAGACGAGGTTGCTCCAAGCCCCGTCCAGCCTGGCCTGGAACACTGCCAGGGATGGGGCGTCCACAGCTTCTCTGGGCAGCCTGTGCCAGTGCCTCGCTGCCCTCACGGTGAAGAACGTCTTCCTAATATTTAGCCAAAATCTACCTTCTTCCAGTTTAAGGCCATTGCCCCTCATCCTGTTACTACCTGCCCTTCTAAAAAGTCCCTCCCCAGCTTTCTGGTAGCCCCCCTTCAGGTACTGGAAGGCCGCTATAAGGTCTGCCCAGAGCCTTCTCTTCTCCAGGCTGAACAGCCCCAACTCTCTCAGCCTGTCTTCATACAGGAGAGGTGCTCCAGCCCCCTGATCATCTTCATGGCCCTCCTCTGGACCCGCTCCAGCAGGTCCATGTCCTTCTTATGTTGGGGGCCCCAGAGCTGGACGCGGCACTGCAGGTGGGGTCTCACGAGAGCGGAGTAGAGGGGGAGAATCGCCTCCCTCGGCCTGCTGGCCACGCTGCTTTTGATGCGGCCCAGGGTATGGTCGGCTTTCTGGGCTGCCAACGTACATTGCTGGGTCATGTTGAGCTTCTTGTCAACCAACCCCCAAGTCCTTCTCCATAGGGCTCCTCTCAGATTTCATTAGATGTCAACACATTTTGATCATACTAACAGGAAAAATCTCAACAGCTGAGGTAATTTTTGGTTAGTTTTCCTTCCGACTCTTTACAACACCTTATTACCATAATCTGTGCCATATTTATTTTTTGCTTGACTCAGACCTGTCGTATCACTCACCTGGTTTATCTTCTGGAGTCTGGCTCATCTGTGGCACCATTCCTAATTCATTCTTCAGTTTAGAATAGAACAAAAGAGAACAGTTTCACAAATATCTTTTCAAGATCATATACAAAGTTAGATGTGAGCAAATAGTTGTTACATATAATGAAGATTATTACATATGTCCAGAAGCCAAATGTTGCTCTAAAAGGGCACAGAGCAAATTCAAGCTCACTGAATTACAGCAAAGCGACTCCAGGTCTGAATGCTCAGTAATACAAAGGAGAGAAGAATTGACCCTCTGTGAGGAGCTAACAGCATTCAAACAATCACGCTCTACTTCATTAAAACTGCAGCTTCTTTTCCTAAGAGGGGAAACCACTTGTTCACTGAATGAAAATGCTGAAGCAATTACACACAAATTGAGACACGTAGCTATCACAATAACGTAAGTGGACAGCTTAGTTCTTTGCGTGTATTTCAATATTCTTACTTCCCCCCTCCCCATCAGATCTCAAAAATCCTACCAGATATTCTAACATATACTAACCAAAGTTTTTTTAAAAAAGACATCAGTCCTGTATGAAAATCCTTTCCTCTGCCCACCCTCCAAGGATGGTTTCCCTGTGCATAGAAAGGACTACACATGGTCCATGGCAACAGGAAAAATTTGGTCTTAGGCTCCCACTAGCAACTAATGCATGCAAATGACTCAGATTTTGACTATAAGTTTTCATGCAAAGCTAGAAAGTTATCATTAGGATAGCGCAAGTTCCTAGACTTCTCTGGAAATAGATTGTTACCCAGAACAGAACAGTCTTATCAGGTATTGGATTTTTATACCTATAGCTGGCAAATCTCCCAAGAACTCTTTTAGATCATTCTAGGAGGTTTATCATTATTCTCTTTCAGTCCTTTGGCAGAAGCCAAGATGTCATATTTTTCCCCTTTGCCTCTAAAATATTTATAAAAGTTTGCACAAAAATCAATCTCTGTAGCCTAGATAAAATTTGCATATGCGTGCTCTGTAAATATTCCACACTATGCCCCTGATCCATCTTATATCCATGCCAGCTTGACTTGATCCCACAGTAACACATCATGAATTCTCTCTCTGTAGACAAGCATAGACATGTAGAGTACTGGGCCACTGTTTATTATCTTCCTGTTTACACTAGCAAATACTGGTGAACATGAGTCTCTTTCACACTCCAGTATCTTAACTGCAGAATCATCCAAACTACATTTCAAAAGCACAGTGTAAATGTTGTAATGAATACACACTAAATATACTGGACACAACAGTTGCAAAGACATAAAAGACCTCTGAAGTCTTCTAGTCTAGTTGGAGTAACATTTACAAGAAGAAGGGATGGGCAAGAAGGGGAACCAGCAGCTTAGTGAAAGAGTGACTTCTTAATTTTTCAGGTTCAGACAGTGGAGGAGGCAAGAACAGGAAAGTTGGTAGCTAAGATATCCTGCTAGGACAGCTTTCAAGCCTAAAGGTTAGAGCTCTAGAATTAAACAATTATAAGGTCGAACACTGAGGGTAGCAAGTCAGGAGCAGGAGCAGGAGTATGGAGGTTTTGAAGCTGTTGTATAAAATATCAGGGACCCACAACAGAGACACGGAAACACTGGGTCAGTCCAAAGAAGACAGGGAGCCTCAGAAAGTCTGAGAATAAGCTAGTCAAAATAAGGAAGTCAGACCAAGTCCTATCTTAGGGGACAGGACCCAGGCAATCAAAAGCACAAGCTTTGTTGCCTCCGTGATAGGGAACAAAGCCAATGTCCCAGCAAAAGTGACACAGTCTGAAATTTAACAATGCAGGCTGCAGTCTGTGTGGTCAGGAGACTTCTCTGTGATGACATGAGCTCTTTGGTGGGGGTCAGTCAGGAATGGCAAAAGAAAGCCTTTGTCCTGCTCAGAGATAAACCATGTCTCCCGGTGTGATTGGTATAAAAGGCGGAGCAGGGGGCGGGGTGCAGGGGAAATCAAAAATATATATTAAGAAAAGAGAAAATTTTTTGCCTACAACAGGCTACCCACAAGGTCATCCTCCAGGGCCTTCCCTCCAAGACCTGACATTTTAAAAACTTCAAGAACTCTACTTGTTTCTGCTTTATCCCATCTACTTGGTTGCTGCTAGAGGTGTTGATGGCATTTGCAACACCTTCTCTTTGTTTCTTTCCAGAGCAGTACTGGCTTTCTTCATGAGAACCTGCACATCTTTCCCAAGTGCCTGTATTTCTGGAGCCTTTGAAGGCTTTGTTTCCATCCCTTTGACTTGAGCCTTCAGAGCCTACGAGAATGCTTGAATAAGAGTAAAATGTGAAGTCACGTCATTGAATATTTATTTCCTTTGCACTATTTCTAAAATTAGATTTTCAGTAAAATTCAGTTGTAATGAAACTTCTGAATGAGCTTCTCATGAGACTAAGAGCTAATATGGCCAGACAGGAACAAAGAAACCCCTATGGCACGTTTTACAGTCACTCAAAGTTCTTTCCATATGTAAATAGATTAAAAGTTTGTTACAGATAAAAAAGAATACGAACAATTCTCCATGTGTGTCACAGCCAGTAAATATTAAGACTCAGGCTCATGCAAATGCCTTGCTTTTGGGCAATCCTTTCAGGAGTTTTGCCACTGAGTGGTCTGTTACTCATCCTAGACAAAGCACTTATGCTGTCAACTGTGCCACGTTCATCATTACCTTTCATTTTCATTTCAACAGATTGTCAATATCACACAGGAGCTCCCAGGCTTAATGCCAAAGAGAGTGGATAACTAGGGTGAAATCCGCAGAGCGAATCCAAAGGATTGGCTCTGGGTCAATGGAGAACACTGGCCTAAAAATCTATCACGAATGGAAGGAGCTAGTTTTGGAGTAAAGAAAGTAAAAAGAGGAAGAATACAAAAGGGTCCGATAGACAAAGGGGCAGGGACTGACAGGTCCAGGCTGGGATGAAATGAGGTCCTGTGCCATGGGCAAGGTGGGAAGAGGCTCCGGGGGCCTGGGCAGGGCCAGTCAGGGATAACTCTGCCCTCAGGGCTTGACATCTCCCTCCTCTGTGCTCTCCTTCTACTTCCATAGTGGAGCACACCTTTCCTGGCTCCTCTTCCTTTTGCTAGAAGTAAGAAGTCGCTGGTGGGAGAGGCAAGGGGAAGGTTTGTGTGGCACTATTCCTGGCAGCCTGAGGCCAATGTCACCCTCTGTGCACAGTAAAGCTGGTACAAAGCCTGATGTGGCCTTACCAAAGAGGAGACAGAAAGACAACAGGTTTGATACTTTGAGATCCAGCACAGGCTATTCAGCCAATGCTCTGCTTATTCTGTAGCAGCTGCTGTCTCAGATTTTTCTACTGTGGGTTGCTCCTACAGAAAATGTTGTAGGCAGTGAAGGAAAGGGCAAGCACTAGACCTCCTATGTCAAAGACAAGGTCAGGAAGAGCCCATATCTGACTTCAAATACTTCATTTCTCTGCAGCATCACCAAGGAAAGGAGCTAATACTGACAAGCAAATACTACCTGGTATTGTGCTATCGGCAGACTGTCCAGAAGCATCATCATGTACAGCTTATGCTCACTCTAAATAAATTGAGAGGAAAGAAGACCATCAAAAACTGTTTAACACAGTCCAGAGATTACAGACTCTTGTTTCAGTTTGGCTCCAGGAAAATCATACCTTTTGTGCTGTGACAGAAGGCTTGTTTACTTATGCTACCACACATGGGTTTGTTCAAAACCCAGATGTGATCATTTGGATTTTTACTATGCCAATGTCATCCTTGGCACAGTTCACTTACCAAACTAGCTCCTCTTCCTCAAGGATTTCTTGCTTGTAATGCCTGCCCCCTCTCCTGTTCTCTTGCCTATAAATGCTGGATTTTAGTGGGTAATTATTTTGTCAACAAATGTGAAGGAATGACTTTTTTCCCCCCTCAGTTATTACTGGGAGAGTCAATGTAGAATTTCTACCATCACTAGTGCCACATCACAGTGTACAGAAGCAGAGTGCTCCTTCATTTTTCGCCTATAATATTTTAGTTGTGTTCCACATGCAAATCACTGTCCTGAGCGCTCAAGAGGAGAAACAAACAGATTTGGTCCCCAGATAAAGGATTTCAAGTGTCACCCTTCACCATAGTGAGAAATTAGAAGGAAAAAAAGAATAGGAATCTGCTTGATAATTCAGATAAGAATTATCACTCCTCCTGTGTAACTGTCAAAGTGAGAGGTGGAAAAATAATTCACCAGTAGGTTACAGCCTGATTTTTTTTTCCCCAAAACATTTTAAGGATTTTTAGAATTAGGGCTAGAGTTTCAGAAAACAAGTTAGTGAAGGTTGGGTTTTGGGGGTTTTGGTTTGTTTGTAGGGCTTTTTTAGTAACGTGTTTATCAAAGTGCTTAAGTGGTAGCCAGATGTTTGGTGTCTGTGTAACTCGCACAGTACATTAGGGGAAACCTGGGAAAGAACTCGTATGTCTTTCCCAAAAGCTGTCTGCCTTTCTTTCCTGACCATACAGATGCATTCGAGCAAGCGCAAATGTAAGTATTGCATGTGATGCTGCTGTTTTGTAACCTAGGGAACACTGCAGGAAAGAGTCATGGCTTGGTGCTATATGGTTAATTAAAAGGCATAAAGTCACCGTAGGAACACTGGGACACATGCAAGGGCTTGTCATCTCACCAGTAGGGCCAGAAGCAGAACTGGGAATGCACTAAAGACAAAATCACATGGCTTTTATAGCCATGCAGTTTAATTTGCTGGTCAGCTAAAAAAAAAAAAAAAAAAAAAAGAAGGAAACACTTAACACACACACACAGAGTCATGGCCCTAATTTGAATGAATGAAAGCAGTGACTGAAAACATAGCCTGCTCCTGAACCACAGAGTATAAGCAATTTCCAATTCGCTTTTCTCTCCAGTGCTATTTCCTCCAGTCTTGTGGCCTTTGCATCTGCAGATGATGTGCAGAGGCGTGCCATTCCTTGTGACTTCTCCTTTCTCCATTAACATGATGACGTTTATAGTGGAAATGGTGTCAGCTCAAATCACTGAGCAGACTGGAAACCAACTTTCTATAGAGGCATACCTCTTAACACTTCTATTCTCTGCTCTTGTTTGCTTACCCATGTACAATGGGAGAAGGAACAAAAATGAGGAAGAAATCAGCCATCCCCTTTGAGACCACAAGTGATTAAATAAAAAAAAAAAACAAATGATGCTACAAGCCCATGAAGTTTGTTAGATATGTTTGATTTTAATATGTGAGCAAGAGGGCAGAGAAAAGTCTCCTGAAGAATACGAATCCCCAGGAGAATCACTTTGCTCACTGTAGCTAAAAAGGGTTAAATGTCCCAGATGCACTAAGAATAAAATGCAAAGGGCATTGGGAGATAATGCATTTCAAACAATAGTTAAGGTACATTTAGGTTATGTTGTGCTAAAGCTTAGGAATATTTCTTACATTAATGTCTTTCAGAATACCACCAAATATCAGAGAGCTGTTGCATACATCTTCAAATACTTCCTCAACAATGTGTAGTCCCTTGAAATGGAGGCAATCACAGCCACAGATTTTCTGGAACTCCTGTACAATCATCAAAAATTAACAACTACATGCCTGCATGTGCAGAAGGTGCTCTAAAACAGTTACTCTCAGAATGTATTTTGTTGTTCAAGTTCATGCCATTTCTCCTGACAGTATGCAGTAAGAAATATCACAAGAATTCAGATCAAGTCACAGTCATAGCATGAATTCTGTATTTTGATCATCAGTAAGAAAGCTCACATTCAACAAGACAGGATGCACTAATCATCAAAAAGACTAGTAGAAAACAAAGATGACTTGTGTGGCAGAAGACAATTACTACACTACACCTCAACGTATTGTTGAATATCTTGCTTACATCTTTACAGCCAATCCTTCCATAAGTATAATCAGTCCGTCTGTCTCTACTACAGATCATCTCCAGGTTTGGAAGAAACAGCCCTTGGAATATGTTGCCTTCCTTAATGCAACTGTTAGCTCAGAGAGACATAATATTTAATTAACCCGAGAAACCCTGGCTAGGGAATACAACAGTTAAAATCACACACTTATAATCTCATTGTTATACATACCAGCTCTGAGTAATAAATCTGGGGGAGAGAAAGAAAGGCTCTCTTAGGCAATCTGTGCTGTGTGTTCCTCTGCCATGGGAACTTTTTCTCTAGAGTGCTGCTGGCCTCACTTCAAAGTGCTCTGTTCCTAAGATTAATTATTTCACAACAAATCTCTTAGGTAGATAATAGACTATGTCAGTTTTTCACTTTGTGAATATCCTTCTTTCAAACTAAGGCTGATAGAAATTTTGACCATTTAATCAAAGGGCAAAGATTGCCATCACTGCTAGTTAGTACAGCTTTTTGCTAAACTTTGTACCAGAGTTACACTTTATCACAAAAATTGTACTGATTCAAATTGTTTCTGGGGAAAATGTTTTCTGGGAAAAAAACGCTTTAAAAATTACAAGATCAAGCTGTTATCCTGCTATAATACTGCACTTTGTCTCTTCTATCTTCCCCTATCCCTTCTTCCTCTTGCTCTGGCTTCTCAGCCCAGAGCCATAGACACAAGTTTGCTTGAGGATATTTACCAAGATGGGAAGTAGCCAACTTTTTTGGCAAGCTTGTTGACTGTACGGCAGATGATACCTCCTAGAATCCAGTGGAACATGGATTATGTGGCTTCTCCAAGAGTCATACCCACAAGTAGATTGAATGAATTTGCCACCTTACTTCCCTCATTTTGCATAACTTTTCTTGAAAAGTTTTGGTAGCATGTTGGAGGTATACAAGACAGACCTCTGTTTATTTGCTTGAGCATTTCTTTGCCTGTTTCTGGTATACGTAGCACTGATACTGGAATGGCTGTTTCAGTCAAGCCTAACCTCTATTTTCTCTGTCAGCAGCCATCTCTCCCTTGGTCCTGCAAATGCCAGTGCTTAATTCTCTGTAAAATGCCCTTGATAAATCAGCTGGCATCTTACAAAGGATGAAAAACTGGCCATTAGTACCACAGTGAGGGACAAGGTGCCAAATTCTTTCAAAAATTACTCACATTTACATGAAATGCCAGTTCTTCTCCAGCCCACACTAGCCTAGTCATTTCTTAGTTTACTGACCCCCAACTGCTTTCATTAAGTTCCATCCCTGATTTCTATGAATCCAGTATCCTCTCACTCCTGCATTTGGCTCTGAGTGCTGATGAGACTGTTAATGCTTCCCCCAGGACAGCAATTCAAGCAACACAAGCAACTTCTGCAGGGTGTATGTGCTTGACTGATCAAATTCACTCCCCATCCCACCCATCACCAGAGGCCAGCCAGAGTGCAGCAACTCTCTCTGTGTAAAGAAATGATAGTCTACGGCACACACACAGAAGGTAGCTTCTTTTACAAATTATCTCAGATGTGCTGCTGAGCAAGATGCTGAATGTACAGTTCCTACAGAGCTGCTGACCAATGGTGATTTTTCCCATACAGGTTGCTAACTTGCAAGATCCTGCTTTACTGTATACTTAACATTTCCACATGACAATGGAGCGAAGGGTAAACAGTGGCATAGAGCTTTGGGCTCAGGGGTTTGGAGAACATAGTAGATGCATCTTACAAATGCGCAACTAAGCAAACACATGGGATCATTTCTCTGACAAGAAGAGGGGATTTTGCCTAAACCCATTCCATTTTCCTGGAACACACATCACCAACCAACCCAGAAAGATAATGCAAAATTTACCTTTCCCTCTACTTGGGGACTCTTTTTCTTACCTTAGCCAGCTTCCTTTCATGCTGCTCTGATACTTTGCTCCCTGTGAAATCATTCTGTAACAGTTCATGCTTTGCTATTTCCTTCTGGAAATGTACGAACTTGTTAAACTGTTCAGTTTTAGTCACATCAGCCAAGTATGGAGGTATGAATTGGTATTCCTCCTTGGCAAGCTGCACAACACACAGTCAGCTATTCTTAACTGGTTTGCTTTTCAGCACCATAATCTCTGACACATCCAACTCCTCTCTTTTGAGGCACATACAGAGTCCGTCAGTTCCCTCCTCTACTTCCTTTTTAAGTGCTTTCAACTTTAACATTTCCAGTGGAGCAGAAAAACCTACTGAAGCACCAACACTGGTCACAGGTGACTGTGGACATTTGTTGTTGGGGCAGGAATATTCAGCCTGTGCTGGAAGTAGAGGGATGCTGGAACAAAAGTTACCTGAAAATCTTTTAATCTTCCTTGCTCTCTCTTTTCAGCTGGGAATTGATCTCTTTCTGTCAACTAGTTTGTTTCCTGGCAGAGTACCATCATCCCTGTTTTATTTTCTCTGCAGGGTTATAAAGCTTGTTATGATTTAAGTGTCCAGAGTTTAACATCTGTTCTGTAGGCCATTTCCATGCTATCTAAGAGATGAGCCAGGCTCCTCACTTGACGGTTTCTCTCCATGATGAAACTTTCAAAGAAAGAGGAAAGACAAAATACACTTTAAAAAGGGAAAACTTTAGATGACAAGAACTTTCAATGAGTCACTGTTGCACTCCAGTGTATTTAGAAGTACTTAGGCTTATGTACACAGATAGTCTGGTCCTGCAGGACCTTGTTTCCCTGGGGGCTGAGGTGGTGAAGCCCACAGAAGCAGAATTAGGAAGACAAAAGGTTTGTGAGCTGTCTCCAAATGGACAGAAATTTGGAGGAAAAACAATGCAACTCCTTTCAATGCTGTGCTGAGACAGAGGACCAGGCAGCAATCAAGGGGCAGGCTGGTGCTTAGGCCAGCTCTCCGTAGCTCAGGGAGCTGGACAAGACCTTAAAACAGCTGCACACCCTGGCAGACACCCACACAACATATGAAAGACACTCAAGCCTGCAGGAAGCCATGCTAGAAGGTGAGGGCACCACCTGACCTCAACGTTCCACACCCCAAACCCAATGGCAGCCCATGAGAAAGCTAATGAGAAAGGCAAGAGTACATTTGCATTAATTGTCAGCACACCAGTGCTTTTCCTGGCAAGCTGACCCTGCCCGGTGGTGAACACGAAGGGCTTACAGCAGGGGTAGACTTTGAACCAGCGAGCCAACGGCGCTGTTACAGCAACAACCTATGTCCAGCAGTTCTGAAACAGCAGGACATGTTTCTTCGTGAGGGAATATAGCCCCTCTACAGAAACACACGGAACCACTGCCTCTTCATTTCAAACAGTACAAGACATTATGAGCTGACTGCATTAATATTAATAGAAAAAGCCAAGAAACATGGCCACCCTGCTCCATAGGGAAAGGGGTGGAGGAGATAAAAAATGCCAAAATGAGCTTTTTCCTTCACTCCACTGAAAAGGTGAGCAGGTGGATGGTACAGGTAACATCAGCGAGAAAAGGGTAAATAAATGTTAAAAAAACTAATAGCCTGAATGAGCAGATTAGACAGCACTTAATGTGTTGCTAATTTGGCTGAACCTGATGAACATCTGTCTAGCATATGTGAAAAACTGCCTGAAACAGTCTCAGACACGTTAGCAGTTACTTTTGAGACGGACAGCTGGGGACTGGTGAGCCACCAATGATGGGAACAGCGTAAGTATAGGGTCTGCGTTTAGAAGGAGAGGGAAAGGGAGAAAAGAGATGAGTAAAAGCTCAGCAACTTTACCTTCAACTTCCAAAAAGAAAAAAAAATCCTGGAAAAACTTAAACTTGCTCTAAGCACCCAGATGACAAACAAGGAACTGAATAAGAGCCAGCATGATGGTTTAGGAGTGTTAGTGCAGGGAAGAAGCAGTAGCCGTTGCATATTTCGACTTTACTTAGGCTTTTGGCACTGTCTTGTGTAGCATTCTTATGAGCAAGCAAAATGAAAAAGAAAAGAAAACAAAATTATCGAGATGGAGACAGGCTAGCATGGGTACAAAATAAAAACAAAACTCAGTAAAACTATATTCAAAGAGTAGTTATAAAGGTTCCCTGTACAAATGGGAGAGGTACCAAGCAGTATTATATGGAGTTTCATCCTGAATCTGTATCTAATTTTCCCAGCATTTTTGTTTACACTGTGGATGATGGAATACATGGTATGCTTGTTAGATCTACAGATGACATGACATGGAGAGGGTATGCAGATATTCTTAGAGACAGGATTGGAACTGAAAATGCCTTTGATAAACTGGAAAATTCTGAGAACAGCTGGATGAACTTCAATATGTGCAGAAACAAGCAGCTGCCCAGCGGTGAGCAACAGCTGGCTCAGTAGAAAATTATTTAGAAAATATCTGGGGAATATGGTGGATGACATGGTCAGCACAAATCCACAGTGTGGTGAGCAAGACAAATGCCATTCTGGGATACACAGGCTAGTGTTTAACACATAGCAAGTGAGAATACTCCTGTCAGTGTGCCCAGCACAGAAGAGGCTTCAGCCAAATGTTATGCCCAGTTTCAGGCACTGCTCTTCAGGAAAGATTTAGGACAACTGGAGGATTCCAGAAGAGAGCGAGTTGAAATCGTAAATGAGAAGAAAATGTATGTGGGTGGAAGAACTTAATTTAGCCTGAAGAAGAGACCAAATGAGGGAGATAGATATATAACAGAAAACATGCTTGTAGCATGACTGCAAAGATTTTAGGAGTTAAGGTGTAGGAAAAAAAAAAATCTCCAGTGTTACAGAGCGTGCCTTGCTCTTCCCAGTTTCCAAGTGAGCAGCCTGGGGTGGCCAAGAGTAGACATTAACTGCTCTTGTTACCCAGGAAAACAGTGGGGACTGATAGACACAGCCAGAAAGTCAAATCCTGACCCGTCAGCCTAGACAGCATGATAACCCACAGAATCCCCTCACTATTAAACAGTATTTGAAGTGCATATTTAAATGTGATACAGTCGGAGCCTTGATTTACATATCAAGCAGCAATAAATTTAAGTGGGACTGGCTCACTGGAAGGACCACTGGGGAAAAGTAGGAGAAAGCATGAGGATATGGACAGGTTTTTAGGTAGCACAGAGTAAATTTTATAAACTGACATCTTAATAAGGCAGAACTATATTATTCCTTCAACGACAATATGATACATGGAGCAAAGGGGAGGGGGGAAGAAACCATTTCATTTTCTTTTCCTGCCATTCCATTCTTACCTCTGTTTCTTTTTTAATTGTCACTTGTAATTCCAGAACTGTTTAATTGTTCCCATGATTGACTTGTAGTTGGAGGAATGGAAATGAGCATGATAATAAGGTTGTGATTTTTTTTTTTCATAGAAACATGAGAGAGAAAGAGCATATTGCAGCATGTTTAATAGAGGAGAAGCAATGGCAGCTGCTACTGAGAAGGATCTGCCTAGCCAATTATATTCACTCCTCTTTTCTATCTTTAAACAGACACAAAACCCTCTTGTGGAGATTACTGTTATTTATTCTAGAAATGTACCAGCAGGCCAGTTAGGTATAGGGCAGAAAAGGAGACTAATTGTGTTTTCCCATTCAGACTATAGCCTGTGATGGCCCTGAAGGGAAGTCTAGAGCTGGGCTGGGATAAGTTCATACTCAAATACTGTCCTTTCATTTCCTCCCTGAGCAGATCACGGTAGTCTGAAAACCTCAACACAAAAGCAGCCCTGAGTTCAGTCCTCATTGAAGCAGAAGCTTTAAGGTCTAAGTGGATAGGAGATGAGGCAAAGTACAAGGTAAGGCACAAAGCAAAAGAAAGCAAATTGTCTGTAACAAAATGGTTTTCTTGAACAGTTCAGGAGCAGGCAGTCTCTAATTTGTCTCCTTTAGTGAGTCCGTCATTGAGCAGATATCAAAGATGACTACCTCAGGGCCTGTGTTTTCTGCTAGAGGATAGGTCTGCATCCTGTCATTATCGTTTCTGGTGGTAAGTGGGAGGCTGATAAGAAAGCACAAGTTTCCAAATGCACTGGGCAGCATGTTGGTCAGCACAGGCCATTCCCCTTCCAAGACTATCATCTCCACTGCAAGTAAGAGTAGCCTGTTTCTAAAAACCCATCCCACCATGCCTCTATAGACTATAATACAAGAAAATACTGCTCTGAGGAGGAACTAGGTCTTTGAAGGTGGCTGTGTCCTGGTTTTGGCTGCAATAGAGTTAATTGTTTTCCTAGTAGCTGGTACAGTGCTGTGTTTTCAGTTCAGTATGAGAAGAATGTTGATACCCTGATGTTTTCATTTGTTGCTCACTAGTGTTTAGACTAATTCAAGGACTTTTCAGCTTCTCCTGCCCAGCCAGCAAGAAGGGAAGGTGGGAGGGGACACAGCCGGGACAGCTGACCCAAACTGGCGAAAGGGGTATTCCATACCATGGGACATCATGCGCAGTTGTGGCAGGGGAGCAGTAGCGCTGCTCGGGCTTCAGTCGGCAAGTGGTGAGCAATTGCATTGTGCAGCGCTTGTCTTGTGTATTCCAATCCTTTCATTATTATTGTCACTTTGTTATTAGTGTCATTGTTAGTTTCTTCCTTTCTGTTCTAGTAAACTGTTCTTATCTCAACCCACGAGCTTTACTTTATTTTCCGATTCTCTCCCCCATCCCACTGGGTGGGGGGAAGTGAATGAGCGGCTGCGTGGGGCTGAGTTGCTGGCTGTGGTTAAACCACGACAGTCTGTATAGCATAAACACAAGCACAAGAGCATGGGAAACTACATGCTTAACAAACAGTAGGGGACACTAAAAAGCAGTCTGAGAGACCTTGACAGGCTGGAGGAATGCACTAACAGAAACCTCTTGAAGGTCAAAAAGGAGAAGTGCAACATCTACAGTTGGGATGGCCTAACCCCACATAGCTGTACATGCTAGGGACAAACTGGATAGGTAGCAGCTTTGCAGAATGGTACCTGAGGGCTCCTTTTGGGCAAGGTGCACAAGAGAGCAGCGTGCCTTGCAATGAAGGCATCTAACTGCACACTAATCTGAGCAAGTGCATAGCCAGCAAAGGCAAGTGCTCATTCCCCTCTACTCCACACTCGCAAGGCCATGCCTGGAACACAGCGTCCAGTCTTGGGCCCGATAGAGCAAGCAAGACATTGACAAACAGGAGAAAGTCCAGCAGAGGAACACTGGGATCGCTGAGAGATTTCAGCACAGGCCACCCCAGCAGAAAGTATTTTGTATAGCCCAGAGATGAGATCAGTAAGGAGAGGCAGGAAAGAAACTGCAGTGGCCCGCTGCAGTGGGTGGTAGAGAAGAGCGAGCCTCTTCTCAGATGTGCACAGTGAAAGGGCAAGGGACCATAGCCACATGTTGCAACAAGAGAAAAATAATTTGGATGTGAGGCAAAAAATCTTCACAGCAACAATGGTGCAGCGCTGAAGGATGTCCCCAGAGAGGCTGCGAAATCTCTGTCCTTGGAAGTACCTGCAACTTCACTGGGTAAGCTCCTGAGCATCCAATCAAAATTTCTTAGCCCAGCATGGAGGAGGGCTGGACTGGGTGAACTCCAGAGGTCCCTTCTGACAACTTTTTATGTGTTCCCAAAAATGTCTTTAAGCTTGCAAATGAAACACTGTAAAGTCAGGAAATACCATGATGTACTTCCCCTCATCCTCTGTCTTGTGCATTCAAGCTGTGCACTGCAGGTGGCAGAGAAGCAACAGGAAAGAAGCAGTAGCAGCATTATTTGTAGTCACAGTGCCTGAAAGATGTAAGGGAGGCAAAGTCTGTAGGAAGAGGTAATCTCTTTTATTAGAGCAACTGATATAGTTAGAAGAACTTGGATGGGATTTCAGGCATGCAAGTGCTTCTTCAGCCCCAAAATAGAACCAGCCCACTTCAGCGCTAAACACAGGTTGAAAACAGTTACTCTGAATTTAGCTAGCTATATTTATCAACTAGACCATCTGAGAAAAAAACCCACATAATTGGCACTTTTGGAGTGGAAGAGATGTTAACTACATTTTCATCTCTCCTCTTGATATACCTCCTGAGGGAGGCAGAGGGATATTTTTGCCTACGGAACATGAGGGTGAAGAGAGGTTTGAAGCATGACAGAGCAGCTCAGTATGGCTGAGCATGGCTTCCCAGGAGTTGGGGAAACAAGTTTCACACAAGAGGCACACAGCAAAACACACACAGGTGTGCTGGAGGCTAGCATGAGGGTTCAGACAAGGTCAATGAGCACCGTGTGCCACGTCGATCCGTGCTCGCCAGCATGGACCACGCGGGTGATGCTCAGCTTTTTGTGCCGCATGGGAAGTCCACGCATCGGCCACAGGCTGGGCGAAGGCTTCGCCCGCTGCAGCCCTTGTGGCTTCCTCATCATATGCCGAACATCCCACCTGGCCCTTCAGCCACGACTGTCTGACAGCAACCAGCACCTCAGCCCTGAGGTGCTCACCTGATCCTCCTGCCACCACCACAGCCTGGCAGAGACTCGGGGCCACGCTCACCACAGGCCCCCTCCATCACCATGGACACCGGCTGGATGCCCCACTGTCCCTAAGGCCCCCACCCGGCACCAGGGCGAGCCCCTGGGCCTCACCTCCCCTCAGTCACGTTTCAGCCTGGGACTAAAGGACAGACCCAGGCTTGATTTGGGATCGGCCCTGTGAGGCGCTGGTCTGACACCCCGCTGCCCCTTCCCAAGGCTACAGCAGGGCCCCAAATTCACCACAGGCAGCCATTGCTTCTGCACAAGCCTTAACCTCCAGTTAGAAACCGTCCCCTCCCCAACCCGAGGTCAGTCCAACACACCTCTCCTGGCTGGCGGCACGGGCCTCCCCCCACCCCTCCCTCATGGGCCCAACTGCATCGTCCTGGAGGAAGGGTGCTGCGATGTGCGGTGTACCCAGCCAGGCTCTTGGGATGGACCCTTCACCTCCCCAGTTACTCCTTGTGCTAATTACTACTGCTTGTTGCACTAATTACTGTTTTCTCCAGTTTTGTCTAAGAATGGCTTGACTGACAGTATTTCAAACCCCCACAGACAACCAACACCATGCATCCCTTGTCTAAAAGCATTAGTTACCAAAGGAAAAAAAAAAAAAGAAAATAATGTCTTCTGGTATGTCCTATATTTGGGAAACTTCTCTCCCCTCCCCCATTTTCTGTTCCCTCCATGTCTTTAATTACATTTACTTTTAAAATTTGTCCTGAGTTTTTATGTTCCTCACATAACTAAAGGTCAATTAATTTGGACGCAGTGCCTAGCTGTTACTTCTTCCCTTCCTCCTCCCCCTGCTATCCTTGAATATGAGTGGCACGTTTGCTATTTTCTCGTTCAGTGATGATACCCTTCATCCAACGCCCTTTTTTAAAAAGCTCCCCAGCTCGCAGCACCACGCACCAGTCCTTCCAACATCCGTGCACTGTGACCGTTCAGACTCCCCAGAGGTGACCAGAGTGCAGATGAGCAGCTGTGGTGCCTGTTCAAACAAGGCTGACTCCTTTCCTCTTGCCTTGGTCTCAACCCCTTCTCCTCCTGCCTCCCTCTCTTCTCCACTCAGCCTCATTTGCCTCCCTCCACCTCATTTAAAGAAAAAGCTGTGGCAAAGCAGGCCCAGCTCAAGGCCACTCAGGAAAATGGTGGTAGCAAATCCAAGGCACCCAGCACCCGTTTCTTAAATAACTCCTTCTCCTGGGACATGTGGGCACCAACCTGCTGCTTGCAGGTAGGAGAGGCTGTGGAGGTCCCAGGCCAGCTGTGGGGAGCCAGGAGTGCCTGCACAGAATATTTGATTATTTTCAGTGTTTCCTGCAGATCTATGGTGTTGATCCTGTTCGTGCTGCTTAGCTCCTACAGCCCCTCTTTTCTTTCACTCCCTCACCTTCCTGCAGATGCCTCTGTTTCACTGGTACAATATCCCTTCCAAGTCCTGCACCAGCCTTCGTGTCAACAAAAGAGTGCAGAGGACCTCGCCCACCACCCTAACCTCCTTGCAGTGTGAGGCTTCATCTGTTTCTAAAGAGATTGTGTAACTCCGGTATTACAAACACAAAGGAGCTGAAGGACCAAGACCTTACGTCCAGTCCTCTGATAACTCTTGGGTTTTCTCCCCACGTTGGCTAACCTCCAAAAAAACATAGTGCTCTTGTCTGAGGAGACTTCTTTCATTGACAGTGCACCAAGTCTTTTCATTATATATCAAAAATATTTTAATCTTTAAGGAAAGAGGGCTTCCTGCTTTGTTTTGCTGGCAGAAGTCAGTGACTGAAGATTCTTAGCCTTGGACTGAGCTGAGGTGTCATTGGGTGGGTGCAGTGTGGAGGACCAGCAACAGGCCTAACCCAGCAAAGCTGAATTCCCATATCGTCACGCAGTCACGCCAGTATCCAGTGAGAGACCAAGTCAAGGCACGGGACTCTCCAGGAATTTCAGGTGACATGAGATGACTGTGTACCAGAAGGACCTGTCACATGGGAAACAGTCTGTAGGCAAGTCTGTACACTCAAAGTCAAAGAGGGGGCAAAACCATAGAGTAAATAGCCCGTGGAAGAAGTGAAAGTAAACAAATGATAGAAAGTCTTAAGAGCGAGATATCTAGCAAAGCCACAGACAAACTGAGCCTCCATGAGTGTCAGACCAGACTTCTGAACCCACATCAAGTTGTTGAATCAAACTGTAGACAAGCTGATGATGTAGTGAGAGTGTATGAGAAATAAAGTAGAAGATAACCTCTCCCTGCCAGGTAACAACAGGCACATGTCTGACTGGCTTTAGGACCATGACCAAGGCCCCATCTTCTTAGCAAATGCATTAGCTTTAAAATCCCATAATTTGTTCCTGGTGCAAATAGAAAGGAAGAAATAAAAAAAAAAAAAAAAAAAAAAAAGAAACCCAAAACCAAACCACCATACTGATGCTTGTACATTAATCCCACAAGCATACCTAATGAAATCCCTTTCTCCAGAAGTTTGAGTAATATCAGACTGCCTGCCTGATTCCTGACAAGCTGGATGACAACCATTTTAGTAACCATCAAGCACAACACTGGTCATCACACCTGCCTGACTCAAAAGGCTGTCCTTAGGCTGACATCCATCCTGAAGACTGGCACACAGCAGCACGAGCGCCTCCCTCCAAAGGACTTCTGGTTTATGGTCAGGAGTCACAAAGCAGTTGGACCCAGTTGTAGTTTACAATAAACATGAAACCTCCCATCTGCACGCAGCAGTGATCATTCCCAGCCGGCATGCCTATGTACAGTGACCACAAATCTAGCTAAGTCAATATAGCTTTGTTACTAGTCAAACACGTAGGCGCCAAGCTGCAAAGCCTCTCGTCTGAGCTATTGCTCCTGCTCCTCAGACTATGTTTGTGTAAGGGGAAAAGAAGCGGCAGCATTCCTTCTGTTACCGTTGGTGCTACAGTAGGACTTTTGTTTGCAATGAGCAACAGAAAAGGCTGCCAAGAAATCAGATCTATTGCTACAAGTTTTATGGATATTATCTTTCCCCTCAAATGCCCTGAAATGCAAATACCTTACAGTTGTTATGTACTTTGTCACAGTCATGAGTTCCATTTAGTTTAATTTCATATTGTTATTATATAAAAAGACACAATCAACCAGAGGGCAGGGGGGTCCATTTGAAGGGTCGGATGCATTTGTTCCGCAAGCCTTGGTGAGGGGCCCAAACCAGACTACTGCAGCTGGAGTGACCTTAGGCTCAGATCCATGGCACAGCTCAGAGGATGCGCAGGCCCACTGCATTAAGCGGAGGCAGCCCTAAGGTGTATGGAAGAGGCAAGATGAGGGCAGACTCTTCCTCAGTTATCGCTGGCACAGAAACAGGCTGGATGCTGTGTTGAGACAGATGTCTAATCTGGGCTGTGTAGCGGGACCGGGCAGGCTCAGGAAGGTACCTGTGTCAAAGGCAAGATCCAGAGGTGGGGAATGGGGGCAAACAGCATCTGCATTGTTAGAGTAGGTCTTCTGAGGTCACTACCAACCATCGCTAATTACACTGCTACCTTTGGAGGCTAAATGGACATTGTACTTTAGGGACTGACGATGACTTAGGCACTTACACCTGTCCCAACCACCCTCTAAGACTGGTCTTTATGAAAGGAGCCAGCAGGAACTTTCTGTGAAAACCCTCCATGAACCCAGCCAGGATCCAACTCCAATTTTTCCAAATGTACCAGGACAGAGCTGAAGGCTCTAGGGTGGAGAGGGGAAAGAGCAGGAGGCTGACGGAGGCTTACCATAGGACTGGAATAATTCAAACCTGTCTGCCGTGCAGGGCAGGCTTTACACAAAGGACAAAATGGAGCTCTTAAATACAGCCCATCCATCAGAAAGTGTTTACAGGATCTGGGGAGAGCACCACAGTCCAGCTATTCAACAGTCACAGCATTGAGTCTCATCAGTACTGCTGGGAAGGTTGGTGTCAACACCAGCAGGCTCCAGGATTAAAGAGAGTTTCTAAACTTAAATCCTTAAACAGAACCAGAAGTCCTTAACAAGTCAAAATCTAAGATAATTTTTAAATATGTGCTACTTAGTTGTTAGCCTCCAGCCCAGTTTCATAATCACAGTTTTGTCCCAGAAATGTAACCTGTATGTAGTCCAAAGCATTGCTGCACTGCGTCTTGAGACCCAGACTTATCTGTTTGTTAGGAAGCATTGTTCCCCGCTGCAGACAGAGGTAAAATATCTCTACATAATGCATCTTAAACAGACAAAAACAAGGTAAGCCCAGACTTCTTCTGAGATACCACAGGCAAGTTGCATTGTTTAGTTTGTGTATTAGGAATGCCAAAAACAAAAGTTTTCTTGTATTCATACAGTATGTGAGGCTTCAATAGATCTTGTTCTTTTACCGTACTTCTGAAGTCAAAGTTTAAAATGTAAAGCACAGTCTGGTATCTTAGGTGGCTTTCCAGGAATGTCAGACTAGACGTCCCACTCCCTGGCGCCTTCATTCTCCTCCCATAAAGCTTTTGAATGTATTGGCTGATTTCATCCAAAATTCAGAGGGGAACAGTCTCAAAAACAACAAAAAGTTCCACGTTTTATAAAACAGGCGGCTGCTTAGAGAGAGGACTGGGGTCCACCACGTAACTTTTCAATCTGTCGGCCAGTTTCTACAGAATATGGGAGTCTGTGTATCACAGCCAAAGCACAGCAAGAGATGGATTGTAATGGGAAAGAGAGGAGAATTTCAAAGTTATGTGTAAAGAAAGCAGAAAACCTAACTTCATTTTTTAAACCTAAGAAGAACAATGCAAACCCACAGGAACCCGGGCTTCATCGCCCCTGTGGGTCAGAGGAATACCTGTTTGGGAACACAGTGCTGGCTCAGGCCCTTCAGGTAGGATTTCACATGTGCTCTGCTCCTGCGGATTCCACCAGTTCGTATCACTGGGAGCAGAGATGAGCAACAACCATGGACATCTGTCCCAAAGTCTTTTCTGCACGGGGGTATACTTGGCTTGGTTGTGTCTGCTGCTTGTCATTTTGGTGACTGGCAGAGATTGCTTTCCCGGTGGTACTTACCTTTTCCATGTCAGAGAGGACTCGCAGTCACAATGAGCACCCCCGATCCTATTAATGCAGCGACAGTGATGTGCAGAGCAGTTTCTGGGTTAGATTGCTCTGAATAGCCAGCGCTAAATGAGGTGCAATACCACATCAGCGGGCATGACTAGAAGAGAGAAAAGTGACTGGCAGCTTTCCTAAAGCTTTCCCTGCCCTGCCAACATCCCATTTCCAACAAGCTGGGGATCTGCCTCATGCTAAAAGTAAAGAAAGTTATTTCTCAACATTTCAGCATTTTAAAAAAACAGTGTTTTGCTTTTTGTAGTTTATTTTTCAGAGTTTAGTTATGATGTCTGTTTCTGTGTGTTCCCAGCCTGTTGCTACCATAAGTGTTGAGATTATATTATTTCCAACAATCATAATAGCTATTTGGAGTCTGTATAACCTGGAGAAGTAGTATCCCAGTGGTTTATTATCAAGTTAAATGCAACCATCCTCAGAGTAAAAAAAAAATTTTTCCAAAATATCACTCACTCTAATGGAGTCTTCGCAAGCACTTCCCTCTCACCATTTCTTGGCATGTAGAAATTATAACACATTTTTCTCCTAGGCTAATTGTGTTTGAAACAGACATTGAATGCAACATGGTATTGTCCTGGAGAATCATGCAGGCTGTGGGATAATCACACATTTTAAAAATGTGTGCATACACATGAAAAAGCATGCGAAAGATTCGGACCAACTCTGTAGGGTCATGTGGAGAATTATACAGCTCATATTTGGTTTCTAATCTTACTGCAGAATGTGTCATATTCTTTTTTTTTTTTTCCCTGAGGTGAAAGTAACACTAGTGAAACTGATGTTCCCAACCGGTGTATGTCCAGGATAACTTGATGAGGTAAGCTCCAGAAAGGAAGAGATTTCAGTCTGTCCTAGCCCGTCCTCTCCCTCTGCTGAGGTTACCAGTATCTCCCTCAATTCAGGACAAGCATGGCAGTAATGTCACTTACGGAGAAGAGAAAACGCGTCACAGACATCAGCCTACCCTGTAAAGATCACAGAAGAGATGCTTCCAGGCTGTGTCAACCTCGTTAGCCTTGACTGAGGCAGCATAAACATTAAATTACAGCATTCTCAGTCACAGGACTCTCTTGTTTAAAATGTAGAGTTGTTACTAAAACACAGCAAAACAGTTAGTGACAAGTCATTGACAAAAAAGCATCCCCACAGCTGCAAAAGAAATAATGTTCTCCTCCAGTCTTCCCATTATATGGTTTATATCGACTGACTTTTAACTGAAAAAGGCAACACAGATCCTCCCTTGGTACACATTCCAGTTGAAAGAATGTGAAAAAAATCTTTCCTGTTTACTGTGTGGATGTCTGCCACGGCATTTCCCGTAGCATCAGTATTCCTGGGGAGGGGGAACTCTATCAGTATCAGAAGTGTTTTGTCAGACTAAGGTTAGATACAAAACAGAAATGGAAGCTCAAGCGAAATTCTGCAAAAACTGCAGAAAACTCTGCTCTGTTTTACTGCCACTGCAAGATAGCAGAAGAAAGAGTAAGACACACAAATGGCTTCATCTGTGATGTAGGCTATGCAGGATTAACTAAACTCAGGAAATCGGTTAAAAGTCTTGCAAATGAAAAATCCCCTTGATCTCGCTCTGTAGTCCTTTCTTGTCGCTTCCTAAACAGCTCCATAATACAGCTACAGCTTCAGAGGAAAAGCACCAGGATCCCCAAAACATTCATTTTATATATGCCAATTCTGCGTAGAGACACTGTCCAAAGGACATCAGAAAGCTCTTCTGCATGATAAGCATTACAAGACACTACTATGACGCAGAGGGTGATTCTGTATAGGCCTTTAGGCCAATTCAGGGCAAAACTTACTGTGCAGGAAGACTGGGGAGCTGAGACTTCAAATCAGGCTCCTTACTTTAGGTTAGCCAGTGGGTGAGAGAAGCTTTCCCTATATGCAGAGCCTTTCATTTTAGTTCCACCTTCACCTTACCCTGACACACCACAGCATTTACTTTGTTCCAGGGTTTTCAGGTATGTAATACTGCATGCAAACTATTACTCTCAGGGCAGAAAGAAACTAAGGTTTCCAGCCCATTAACTCAGTGTTCGGTTCACACCCTGTCCTCTGTGCTTTACATAAACGCTGGGAACGTAGCCCTGCAGAATAGCCTTATGCTTTTAATTCCCAGTCACTGGGAATTAATTCAGACCACAGAAGCAGAGAAGGCAGAAGGGGCTGTAGAGATGGCAGTCTGTTTTAGTCACGCAGTCCTCAAAGGTGAAAGTAAAAAAAGGAATTGCTCCACCAGGAAAGCAACTTTATAGGATAAAAGCAGAAAGGAAAAAGGCAGAAAATTAGGAAATTGTCAACCTTATCAGCAAATTCTATTTAATGATTTCAAGGAATTGATTTAGTTTTCAGATAGCAACCATGCAAGTCTCTCATGGGATGTTAGTTTTCCTGCGTGAAGCTTTCTTTTAAGTCTGCGGTACAGTACATCTTGCTTTTCTGAGCCTGGTGGTCTTGGTGTTCATGTGCCCCGTGGTGAAGGACAGAAAAGTCTTCAGCTGATGCCTCACCAGCTAGAATGGCAACCATCTCTGAAGACTAGGTCGGCTCCCTCTGATCCTCTGGCATTGCAAATGTTTAGTACAAACTCAATGAAGACTGCTGTCCTTGTACATTCAGGAAGTAAAACTATATTAGCGGACATCCTGGATTAGCTCCGAGTCCCAGATCATGTGGAAGTTCTTCAGGATCACTTGATGGACCAGGTACTTTGTTCACTAATGCTTCTGGTGTATCACCAGTAAAAGACTGCTAGCTCTGATGGGGACAGGAGGAGGGATTTCAGAGAACATTTTTCTGTAAGATGCAGGAAAGTGTTATGAAAGACAACTTCCAAAAGGAATATATTCTGAGGTTTTGTGTGTTATTTTACACACATTCCAACAACAAACACTGTGAAAAAACAGTGTGTATTCCTTGGAATCATTCCTTCTACCACACTTGTGATTCTAGAGTACCTAGAATGTTTACTAGTGCTGTGGCTAATTAAGAAACTTTGAAAGGAAGGAGGTCAATATATTGCAGGTGAAGAGCTGCATGAGGCTATAGCATGTCTTAATATACTTGGTAACTAATCACAAAAACCCAGAAGAACTGCACAGTAGATAGACCCAGTTGCCTGGACAGGTACTGAGTCCAAAATGGGATGTTGTCCAACAGCTGGAGCTAATTCAGACAGTTTAGTGCAGAACTAACCATACCACTCCCAGCAGCCCTGGAACAGGACCCTGCAAAATGGCTGTGGAACAGGAGCTATACGGATGTGGTATCTAAAACTGTTTGTCATTGGCCCTCACATAGAAGTCAGTACAAATTTAAAATAAAATCTGATACTGTGTTTAATTAAAGGAGTCTGAATTTTTTTCAGACTATATGACACTGTGACAGCTCAAACCTTGTTACATACAAAACTACACAGGCGAGCTTGAAAGCTTGCACTGTAATCTCTTAGGCCTCCCCTCACGTCTGGAGAGGATGGAAAAGGAGGTACTCATCTCTGGTACTCATCGGCAGCATATCTGAGGGCATCAAAGCTCTACGATACTTGTCCTTACCTGAGAGGAAAGTGAACACCATCATACTTATTGTAAGGTGACCACCTGATTGCCTCTACATTATATTTTGAATCCTGGACTGCACGTAACCAGGGCTATTTCCAAACATGCTGTCCTGGTTTCCGCTGGGATAGAGTTAATTGTCGTCCCAGTAGCTGGTACAGCGCTCTGGTTTGGGTTTAGGATGAGAAGAATGTTGAGAACACCCTGATGTTTTCAGTTGTTGCTAAGTTGTGTTTAGACTCAGTCAAGGACTTTTCAGCTTCTCAGGCCCAGCCAGCAAGAAGGCTGGAGGGGCACAGTAAAGTTGGGAAGGGACACAGCTGGGACAGCTGACCCAAACTGGCCAAAGGGGTATTCCATACGATGGGACGTCATGCCCAGGTATATAAACTGGGGGGAGTCGGCCGGGGAAGGATGCTCAGGCATCGGTCGGCGAGCGGTGAGCAATTGCATTGTGCATCGCTTGTTTTGTGTATTCCAAACCTTTTATTATTATTATTGTCACTTTGTTGTTGTTATTAGCATCATTGTTAGTTTCTTCCTTTCTGTTCTATTAAACTGTTCTTATCTCAACCCATGAGCTTTACCTTTTTTTTTCCAATTCTCTCCCCCACTGGGTGGGGGTGGAATTGAGTGAGCAGCTGCATGGTGCTAAGCTCCTGGCTGGGGTTAAACCACGACACATGCATAACACAAAAAAAGTGTTTAGAGGCTTCAATAAGTTAACAAAAACCCAGTATCATCCAGTGTTGGGCAACTTGCACAAGGTCATAATGGAAATCTGTCATGGAACGACTTAGTTCCTTCAGGTCCATAAGCAGCATCTTAACAGATGTCCATTGTCTTTCCAAATGTACTGTAAATATTCTTCTCTGCAAGCTTCAGCACATTTTCGTGTTAAGAGGAAAGGCACATGTCACTGACCTTTTCCCCAGGGTAGTCACATGAGAAACTACTTTTTTTCAGCAAGGTGGGATTTTTTATCACAAGGTGTAAAATATGCCCAATATCAAATACTTCTTTTTTTCTCCATAAGTCAGCAGCACAAAACAACTTAGACTTCACTAGTTGGAAACTAATGTTAGTTACACCGCTTCTCTTCTTTATGATCAACTTGTCCATCAGCACTAATTCCAAACTACCCATATTCACCACTGCACCACATTCACCACTGCTACTAACATTGCTGGTAAAATTTTCAAAGGCTTCTGACAGCTATTGACTCTCTTAGGTGCTTCCCAAAGTTTCTTTTTTTGGCTTTTTTTTTATTTTACAAGCCCTATTTTTTCATTTCCATATGCTTAACAGTGTTTATTAACAACTTACATTGCTTCCATAAGCAGCATAAATACAGCTCAAGGAAAAGAAGTAGCTCTACAAACATATTCTCACTTATATGCACATGGTTTACATTGCTGTAAAAAAGAAAAATAATTAATGCCAGCTGAATGTTAACAGTCGATGTGGTGAAAATCATTTAGTCCTTCCAGCAATGTTACAAACCAAAAAAAATGAAAGGAAAACTTTATCTGCTATAATTCATTCTTTTCAAAGTTCTTCAGTCTCAGGTTTTCCCTTTCTTTTAGAAGGCTTTTAAACAACAGGTCTTACGCACACATCAACTGCCTTCTGAAACATTTCCCTGTAACTCATTCTTGACCCAGAAACAGAGATCTTCATCTTTGTGAGCAACACCCACGGTACAGGTAGCTCCTCCTACTGAAACACACTGAAAAAACTTTTCTTCCTAATCTGACACAGAAGGACTACAGATCGAGGAAGGGGAATTTCTCCTTAGTAATTGTCTTCAGCAAAGTAAGCGCAACGAAGTTATCTCCAACGCTTATAGAGCAGGTGAAATCCATTGAAGTCTGTCCCTTACAATTGACTCAAATGAGCACAGGATCTTATAGAGCACTTGGATACTTTCAAATAAGCCTAATTCAAAGTTCCTCAGAACCAACAGAAATACTCCTTTCCTCCCCATACTTCAAAGAGCTTCAGTTCAGGTGCTTTTACATTTATATTTTCCAATATCTGCAAGGGAATATATTCAGGGGTTGATTTTTCTAAGTCTCTGACAGTGTTTTTCAATAACAAAGGGCTAAAAATGTTAAGGAAAGCATACCAACTGGGCAGTGACCATCAATGGCAAAGCATCATGCTGTGCTACAAGAGCTAAGTCTGCATGACAAGCAGAAATGTATGAAAAGGCATGTGACTGACGGCCATCAATCTGAAGAGCTTGACCAGAAAGTCATTAATTGACTTCAGCCTACAGTTAACCTTGCCAACAATACAGAAACAGGTGGAAGGTGGAATGGACCAAATTCACAGAAACATTCCTCTTCTATTGCTTGTCCCTCAAAATAATTCAGAAAGTTTGAAAAATGAATAAACACTAAAAAATGCATTAAATGTCAGTGCAGTTTCTGTTTCATCACAAAAGTTAGCCCTAGCAGCACATCCCTTGCAGCAAACAGAGCTTTTTGGAAGGGCTGGTCACAACAGCACAAAGCCAGGTATATTTTGTAAAACTTGTTTTCGACAACTGTATGCAGTAGTTAAACCAAAACTGTTGCCCTGGAAACCTGTTTTTGGCCAAGTCGTCTTAGCAATGCGAGTTCCTTCAGTGAGGAGGGAGAGCAGGCACATTTGGAGACCATGCTGAGACCCAGAGACAGAGCTCTGGTTGAATTCTCGATCCCAGGCTCAACATCTTTCGCTGAGAATGGAAGGGTCACGCATGGGAAAGTGGCTCCCTTTGCACTTTGTGACAATGTGAACTTGCAATAGGTGATAAAATATTTTTTTTTTTTTTTAAAAAAGCACAAACTTACGTTGGAAAACACACCATAAGCAGTAAACTGCAATTACAGGGAAAGACAGGCACTACCTTTTCAAAGGACTCCGTTATGTTTTGAATCCCTTTCTCCTGTGGTTTACTTGTGGTATAAACATATACACACGCGCACACACACACGTCCCATCCCTCACTTCCACTCCCAATAATAGCAAAAATAAACATGAAAAATAATATTAAAAAACTCTGTATTCAGTAATATTCACACCAAAGTATATGTATAGATATATCCATTAAAATTATGAACATTTCTAAATATATTTTATGTATCATACATATATTTATATGTATAATTACATATCCACAGAAGTAGTCTTGCTGTGCTAAAGCCAGCAGTAAAAGCAAAAACAGGTTTCACAATAGGACACCCATATATGCATAATGTACTGGCTGTTTGGTTTGTGAATTTATTTACAACTTAACTATATCATAATAAATGCTTACTGTTCTATTGTACAAACGTAATAGTAAAGGTTTAGGTTTGTTTTTTTAAATACAAAGACTGCAAATGAATACATGAAAAAAATTACACACCATGTACAGTATTTATAATTTATAAATGCAAAGTTAAGACCTCTTTAAATTATTGCACTTGCATATTTTTTTACAAAGATAGTTTATATGTATCATATATATATATATGTGTGTGTAAATATATATATATAAAACAAATTTCTCAGCTCACTAAATGTAGTAAAGTTGAATGTTGTTACCTTGAAGTTCGTTCTTCTTCACATAACAGCCCAACCTGAATTTTGAATATATATGAATCTACTCTACAAATCAGTTTGATCTACCCTAGAAAGCAGTCTGTTATTTTAGGGTTTTTGACAGAGTATAAACCCGTATTACAATCGAGCACAGTTTTTGGTCAGAAAGCAAAACAAGAGTTATGATGCGCCTTTGCTAGATTGGGATATATAACCTAAAGTCTGAACGTCAACTTCCTTGTAGTCGTGTGCAGAAAGCCTTTTCTGTGTTTAGAATGAACAAACCAATCCTTCCACTTCACAGAACTGTTCCTATATCACAGTGTTTGAGGCAAATGCATTATTTCAAGAGGGCTGTAATTGTTTTGAGCATCTAACAATCTCTGTTTTTTTAACAAGAATAGTGCTATTTGCTATCCCTACAATTTTAACTTTAATTTTAATTTAGAATGCTCTAAACGCAGTCAAAGCAAACTGATCACACTGTTCTAATTTTAAACACATAAAGGAAGTCTGTGCCACATGAAAAGAATGAATCCCACACTGCACGTCCCCTCCAATGTAAGTATGCTTTAGCATACACTCCAACTGAAAAAAACTATTGCATTTCTCTAATGGTCACTTATTAAACAAAACATACTGCCATGAGCTGAACCATTACAGCAGAATGTTGCACTAGCGTATAAAATTCATAGATTAATTATAACAATGGAGTTTCTGTCAGTGCTGTAATAAAACATGCAACATCCCAGATGAGTATCATGCTATGTCAACTATTTTTCTCACTTAGTGCATACCTTTCAGGCACCATTTTGTAATACATTAGAAATGCCCAGATATGGCTTCAAACAGTCCTTTTACCTTTACCAGGCTTAGAAGGGAAAAGCAATTGGAATTATTAACAAAAATAATGCTGTTCTAGGAGCATAAAGTCTAACACTTCTAGGAAAGGAGAGATCTGTTAGGTTTTTTATACATTCTTATTGATCTTGGGCAAGATCAGTTTTAGCAGGATAAAAGTGCAAGGAAGAATGGCTTTTGGCAGTTTAACTTAATGAGCCAGATGTCTCACAGACCTAGATGTCTTACTCTATTTGTGAGTTCAAGTTTAGAATTTTGAACAATTAAATTTCAAAGTGTTCTTGAGCCATGAAATGCAAATGCGGCTTCAAAGGTTTAATTTTTGGTGAATTTGACTTTGGAAGCGCGGGTATAAGTTTGTTTCTACAAAAAATTTACACACCTGACTCTGCACTCTGTAAATGCCAAGAAAGACTAAATTTGCTTAGAAAATACAGCCCATTGTGGCTATTTCTGTTGGTCCAGGTACTAACAAAGAGTAACATTTTGTCCATGACCTTTCTCCTTTTACACACCAGGAAAACAAACCAAACCACAACCAAGGGAGCCAAAATTTTTAATTCTAATGGACAGTATACTATAGCAAACACATATTTTATGTGGTTTGGATAGTTCTATATTAGAAACAATACCTGATTGACTTGAGACGTTAATAGTACAACTTAGTGCCAATTTGACAAATTTGCTAGGGAAACATGTTCTGTATCGGTACTTACAAACTACAAAACATAAAATATTGTGTGATACCGCCAAATATTTTGAATGGTAAGTAACATAACTGGTGAAGTTACCTTTACTGTCAATGAGTAAAAGATGAATTAAAAGCTCTCCATACACACAGACACAGTGTGATGAGGAATATTTTTGCAAGGCTTGTAAGATCAGCATTCAAAGAGGGAGAATAACAGCAAATATACTTAACTCATGAAGGAAAAACATTCCATCCAGTTGTTGTGGTACCTGAATTTCAGAGAGTATTTTTGTAGTCACCATAGATTTGGATAATTTCCATGTAAATTAGGAACCGCGGAGCGTGTCTCAAGCACTTAGCAGATGAAAGGTTGCATCTGCACGATTTAGTTAAAACAGAACTGCTAAGGAGTAAAGCAGAGGACACAGCATGAGATACTATTCATTCTACTTTGGTGTAATTGTTTCCTGCCATTTTTTTTTTTTAAATTCCAAAATAGTTTGCTGTGGTTAACAATGAATTTCTGCACTTAGAATTGGTAAAGCGAACTGGAAAAAAATGATGGGACTGCTGCTAGGTAACCTGTATCAAACAAGTAAGATAACTTCATACTGAATTCTCAACCTCTGGGATATCTATGTACTGCAAAGGCTTAGGTGCATTTATACATTATGCGATTACGTATCACATACTGTACACGTGTGCAGATACTGGTATGTGCTCGACCATAACAGAAGGCAAAACTCAAAGAGTCCAAGTCATTTACATGAAACCCATAAGATGGCATGCTTATTAGAGCAATACAGCTCAACAGACACAAGATGGAAAAAGAGAACCTGTGTTCTGTCTTTAAGTCACTACTATTATTTGTTGCAGTTACACAAATGGCCATGTTATCACAGAACCACTACAAGAGTGTATTATCTGTGTGTAGGCTGTATGCGAAAGGTATGCAAAGACTGTGTTTTCACCTACTGTGTGAATCCATATGAAGGGTTTTTTTCTCATTATTTTTAAGAGCAAGATAAAGGTGAATTAAGTGTTGTTGAAACATACTCTGTACAATTGCACTAAATTTAAAAGAGTGGCATTAAATGTAAGGTCTTAAAGTCTGTGCATAAGTTTGTAAGGCTGAAGCCTAAGTCAGCACAGAACTGTAAACACACTATTTTAGAGTACTTTTCTTCAGTCAGCTGTTCTTTCACTAAGAAAGGCAGTTCTAAGCCTGGAAATTTTGCTGAACTAGGGCAAAAAAGGCAAACAGACAAATGGAGAAGATTCCTAATTTCACTCGTCTTGCGATGGGGGAAAAGAGCAGTAGGAGACATGCAGTGTTACTGTGCAACACAAAAGCTAGTCAATACAAAAACATTCTTGATTTATTGTAATGGTACCACAAACCCTCTTATCAGACCTGACTTCTCTGACGAGGCTTTTGCTCCCAGCAGATAGGATACTTCAGGTATGTCCCTAATACCTTTTAAAATCCAGCTCAGCAGGTAGAAATAAAAATGATGACTTGACTTAACTGCAACCTAGGCAAGGAAATCTTTGCTGTCACATTTAAATTTTAATCTGATACTTCTGTCACTATGGATACAAAAACTCCAACCTGAAACTCTCTCTCGTTTCAGAGATAAAATCCAGTACTTCCAGTGTTTTAAGGGAGAAGTTGTCTAGGTTTATAAATCATTCTGAAGGACAAAGCACCGTCACTAGTTCTTTCAACGTTTGCCCTGTGACAGACAAGTTGCATCACGATGCTTAATGAAGTACTTTAAAACTTTAACCTGAACGTTGATTTTCCTTTAGTTTGCAGCAAGAGAATTCACTGTAACCTAAGCATGAATTATAGTCTCCAAGGATTCTGCTGGAGTTCAAACTGATTACAAGTAGATCACACATAAACATTCACAATAGCAATGGGTATATTGTTCTATTTATAGCCAAGAACTCCCAAGTGACACTGGTGTTAAAGCCAGCCACAGTACGGTATAATAAAAGTACCATTGAAACCCTTACTAGAAAGATACAATTTAGAAGTACCCCCTAAGATTCCCCCCGCCCCCCATCAGTTTTAAATTAAGGCCTCAGCAATGTAGCCCATGAGATAAGTCTTTTATATTCACAAGTCGTAAGTTCTCTTTCGATAGCTGACTCCAAAACATTGGGGTTGTCGTTTTCCCTCTGTTCATATTGTGTCACTGGTGTAGGTCAGGAGACTGGCTGCCAGAGTCATTTAGCTGAGGTAACTCCACAGGTGTTACCTTCCTAGGCAGATCGGCTTCTTAGTTAGCATTTTGTAGCTTTCCTTTTTCCTTTCCCTGCCACCCCCCTCCCCTCCCCCCCAAATAAAAATGAAACAAACCAAAAATCAACCCCCAAAACAAGAAGGGATGCTTTTCGGGTGAAAGCAATCTGTTGCTGCTGTTCAGTCATCGATCTTCACAGGAAGTGAATCTGAGGTCCCAGGAGCAAGGGACTGGGAGGGAATCCATATAGAGGCTTCCTCACCTCTTGTTACTTTCTCCCATTGGTTGAGATTGTCCCTGCAGATGCAAAAAAGTCAGAGGTGAAGCACTGTTCGTAAGTTCACTAGGACTTCTTCCTAACGATACTGTCTGCTCTACTATCCTTTGAGATGCAGCTTTATGCCGTGTGTAAGTACCTGTGTGTCATCAAGCTTTTAACATCTTTACATTACTTCATCCTTCACCTTCAGTTATCCCATTCTGTAACTCTGTGTGGCTCGTAGACATGTTGACTATACATAAGCCTGCAGCATACCTTCCCCAGAACGAGCCCTGGAGGTAGAGGCCGGCACCCGCCTCCATTACAAATTTCTAGCCCTCATGCCTGCAGAGAAAACCCAGCTGTGACCCAAGGGAAACACATCTGCAGAGACTCTGAAACAGCAACCTGGAGACAAGCGGCCTTCCTTGCTTTGAACTTCAGGGAATTTTACCACAGCATACTTTGGCCCTTTTCAAAACCACTACACAGATCAGGATTTTTGCCAGGAAACTTCCTTCACTGGAAAACACAGGAGTGCATTAAGCTTTCTGAAACTGCTGCACACGGGCTGCCCGACAGCGTATAAAATGTTGCGTGCCAACATCAGAGTATCAACTTTCAATTACTAATGCGGTGATCATACTATCAATCTACTGCATTTAAAGAGTACCCCTTCCTCGAGACAGAATTCTTTTTTAGTGTCTCACAGCCTGGCCAGCCCCCAAGCCCAAATTTTGGTTCACAAGCCATAAAATGATGAGAAATTAAGCTCGTTATGTTCTAAAGATCTGAAGCTCAGACCGTTACAGACCCATAATCTTACTTGCTGTACACTAGTACCACTCTAGTGACTTGGAAGTCTACGTTGATGATATCCAACCGCGGACCATGCTTGCAACCTATGGCTAAATCTAGCATTCAGTCTTCAAATACAGAGAGAAAGAGAGTGAGCTCAACTGGTTCAGTTTCATGCTATCAGACACCTAGTTACTAAAACAACAGTTCTTAGATGTCTTCAGTAAACAAACAGGATGGCAAAAGTACTAAGGTCTCACATGCTGTGTGTCATATTACCACATTACATCAGAATTTATGTGGCAGAGCTGTTCTGATTTTTGTGTCAGAGCTTTGCTGAAAGAAGTTGATACAACAGCAAATAATGAGCTGAAAAAGCACAGAGAACAGGTAAGAAGAAAAAAATGTTGCATTTTCTGGGGATGAGGAAAGGCGGTATCTGATGGGAGTCTACCGAAGAAAGCTGGTGCCCTCTAAGGGGAACTCCTACCCCATTTTCTGCAGGCAGATGGAAACCTGCTCTACCAGTGCTCCAGGCCAACTAGAAGTCACGAAGCCAGCGTCAGCATGGCGTTGAATCTCAGCTAATACAACCAGGTGCTAAGGATCAGAAAAAATGAGCCGCCACTATTTCTAGGGCCCTTTCCTGAAGCCGGGAAAGTAATGAGGAGAATTGCAGCCAAAATATTTTAAATTGTATCAGTTTCAGTGAGAACTGAAAGACCTGAAAGCACATGGAAAATTTTTTTAAATTATTAGGTCCGAAATAAAGGAAAAAAATAAATCACTTCACCTCATCCTCAAAATAAATATACTATCATAGATTTGCCACTTTGGTAGGCGTACTGAGTACATGGGCTACAAAACACACATAGGACTTATTCTGAGCACTGTAACACAGGTGGCTGGTAGTTTTGACCTACACAGATTGACAAGAGAGTATTTAAAAATGTGGAATAAATTACCAGACAAGAAAATCTTCTAGATTCTTAGCTGCTACCTTACCTCAGGGAAATCAGTGACTGAAGCTTTTTTTTTTTTAAAAAGATGTAGATAATACGATTCATTTGCCTTTGTGCTCCCAATGAAACCCTGGCTCCTATGTGTCTGGAATAAATGCCCAGAGGCTCTCAAAATAAAAACCTTGATGCTGACATCCTGCCTTGGCTGCTTCTGCTGCTATTATTTGCAGCTGGTGTCTGCGTTCCAAACAACTCAAGGACACGGCAGCTCAAACACTGCATTCCAAGAACGAGCACTGCTGGTAAAGGGGTGATATCAAAATGGGTTCAGCCAGCAGCTGAGGCAATACCAAAATAAAGGGGGGAAAAAAAAAGTGTAGCGCAAAATCAGCTATTTGCAACACTCTGGAGTAACCTAAAGCCTGCAATAACGTACATTTTAGTAATTGGGGAGCTGAAGTGAGATCTGTGTTCTTGATCTACTCTGCATCTCCAAACTCTCAACGCTTCCTCCTCAAACAGACAGCAGACGGCAGTTTCAAGGCTGAGCTAAAACTCTCAAACTGCTCCTCAGAAAACTTTATGCCAGGGTGTGGATTTTCAGGAAGCTCTTTAGTCTTGTGGAGATCTTAAACCCCAACCACACCTCTATGCCCCAGTTCTGCATCAGTGCAATCTAAATGAAGGAATGCACAAGAGCAAGGTGGGGAGCTGTGTCTGTAGAGAGCTGTGCCCAGTCTGGAGAGCGTGCCAGTGTAGCTTTCAGAAGTATCAATATTATGACTATAATTGGAATACCAAGCAACAAATGTAATTTCTAGAATAGAAAAAGTTCATATAATGTCTGCCAGCAGTGTGATTGCTTTTACTTCAGACCTCTTGCAGAGAAACCCACTCTTGAAAAGATGTTCATGCTTCATCTTCAGAATCATGGAGAACCTTTCATATGTATGTGGGTGCTTGATACTCTACAATTCAACTTTAAATCTCCTCAGCTGAGTACTGAAAGATGGACCACCAGGTATTACAAGCTACTTTTGCAAATAAGCCTCATCTGGACATCCATGTGGTTAGAAATCTAAAGATATGGGTCTTGACAGAACTCCGCTCCTGTGCAGTCTAAAGCACCCAACCTAGCCTCTCTAAGCCTCAGCTCCCATTAAGTGGAATAACAATGCTAACTTCTTACCAAAGGTACTGGCAGGCTTATGCAAACGGTTCTACAGTAAATACAAACCCATTTTTAAGACCTCCCCTTTGATTGTGCTAGTAACAGAACTTTCCTGACATCCAGCGCTGAGGTTACTTTATTAATCATGCAGACTCTGCAAGACATTTTCATGTTAAAAGCATATAGATACTGCTTTAGGGAATAAAAGTACTCCCAGATGTTGACAAATAAGTAATACAAAAGAAATAAAAATATTCACATATATAAAGCATTTTGACAATATTTGTTAGCTTGAGCAGAAACAAGTAACTGGAAACACTCATGATAAGCATTACTGCCTTTCTAATGGTGGGTATTATAGTTGATGCTGTTTAGTCTACATAAACATTCTACAAACTTTTTCTGACTGCAGATGTGGTTACGCAAAGCACAACCTGCGTTCCAGTTACACGGATCAAATAACCAACCATGTAGCTTTCAGCCATCAATACAGCTGAAGCAACACGCCTTCAAGCAAGGATTACAAAGAGAAAGAAGTTAGAAAACTTCCAAGATCTCAGACTACCTCTCAGTAAAGCAGCTGGATGACCTTGTTAAGACTGAAAGGATTACAAGCAGTTCCGTAGTTTACTTCATGTTCTCTGATTTCACACTGAATGCAACTCTTCTTTATTTGTCAGAGTACACGTTATTCAATTATCTGTCATCAAACTATCAACACGTATATATTAAGTCAACACGGCTCAGGGAGTACACATTCCTACCCCATACCGTAACTCTGAGTTCCGAAACAGGATTTGGACTTTAATACCATGATGATAGTAACACACTCCACGGCATTTTGAAACTAGAGAAGAGTTTAATGCTATGTTGTAACTGATGGAACCACTAAAATACGCACTTATGAATACTTCCAGATTACTCAATTCAGGATAACAAATTAGTGCCTATTTTTTACCAGACATTGTTACTTTCATAGCTTCTAAGGAGGAAAGACACTACTATAAGGATCACCTAGACTGACAGCCTGGAAAAGACAGGCCTTGGCAATTTCCTCACAGTAACTGTGCCTCAGACCTGTATCCCTTTTATCTCTCTCTTTTAAAAATTATACCTAGCTGTGGTTTAAGATCGTCAACTGGCATTATTCCAAATGCTAAAAAAGACGTTCACCATATTCCTTGTTTGAATCTTTGGGCTTCAAGTAGTCTTTACCTGCTCAAGTAATGAGCTTTGTCTAATCAGAAAACATACTATGGAGACAGTTACAGATTTTGATAAAGTCATGCTCTTGGGTAAACTAAGTACATTCTGACAGATTTTTTAGTCTCTCACTACTAAGATCTCAAAACATTCTTTAAGCTCTTTCTTAATCTTCTCTTATTTGATAGTGTCTTTATCTACTCTTCTTAAAGCACAGACACTAAACAGGATTCCAGCTGTAGCCCCACTACAGAATAGTAGTAACTACAGAGGTATAGTCTCTAATCCTACTTAATAGTCCCTCCATATCCATCTAAGGGTTGCACAGCCATACCCAGCAGCGGGACCTTGGAGGCAGCAGACTATTAATGATGGCTCCTAGATACTTGCTGGTTTGCGTAAGATAGTCCTCTCTCCCAATGGTACGGACCTACATGTTCGTCTCATAGCTATACGAAATAGTCTTTGGGTGCAAATGACATTATTTTGCTAACCACTATGTTAAATTTCACGGCATTTTGTATATAGTGGGCACCCATCTGTTACTTCACACAGATCATTTAGTCCACGAGATCAGGAAAGTGACGAAGCAGCTAGATCTGCCATACAGGACAAAGAAAAAGTTCAGTGCAAGCTAGAATTTAAGGACCGCAAGAGAAAAGAAAAAAAAGATTACGAGAGCGGTGCTAGTAAGAGCATAGAAAAACAGACCTCTCTTCCGTGGATGTGACTAAAGATTGCTGGCATTTTATGAACCAACTGTTTTTCTTTAGAGAACACCGATTAACCTGAAACTGGAACATTTTCATGAAGCATACTGGTTTCAACAGAAGTTTTGACAGGAAAGATTGCTACGGTCCAGGATATAATTATTGGACAGAACTACCTACAAAGAGATCCACCATCATTCCAGGAGAGCAGCAGCCAATTCGTTAAGGACCCTTGCCTCTCCTCCTGAAGATCCCAAGTTACATCCCAACTGACTGACAGGACAAAGTTACATTTGCCTCTCCCACATCCTCGCGGGACTACCCTTACGCTCCCAGTTACTGAATATTCCAGGTATCTTTCTTTTCCTGCTTTTTAATAAAAATGTTGTGACATGAAATAAAACCACATGCCAAAGCCCCATTTTTTTTTTAATTAAACAGAATTCTAGCCGATCTTAGCCGTGAGAACTCCGTTGAAATAAAAAGGACACAGAGGGAAATTGCACTGAACTAGCCTAGATAGGGATACAGAAGCACTGAACCTGTTTCTCTCTAAATGCTTTTGGCATCAAACACATTTTAATCAGCTGTGTCTGTAGATCTGCACCAGATACTCCCAGGCAGCAGCGACTGCCTCCGGGTTTCTGCAGACATTAATGCGAGATGCGTATCCCTGTTTCCCTGCATGCAAATTCTAAAATTAAAAGTCTGTATTTCCAGACAAACTTGCAAAGCATGTTTGCTTTTTCTTTAACCAAGCTACATGTTATGCAAAAACTGGCACATTTACTCACCTGCATGCTCGGAGTAGTGGCCCAGTTGGAGGAAAGATCTGTGCAAGTGTGGTGTAACATGGGATGGCTACAGCATTGTAGAACCCAATCTGTGAAAAAGAACAACGAAAAAAAATAGTTAAATGTCGCCAAACTACAGCCCTGAAAGTTAACAGCCACGTAGCTCAAAGCTGCTGACTACTTAATTACTGCTTATGTTAGTACTTCATACTTCTGCATCTCCTCTTAATATCCGAGTACTTTAAAATGAAGCACTAACAGTGAAGCCTCTGGCAAGCACAAAGTTGCTTGCGTGCCCCTCTTTTATGACTAACGCGGCTGCTTCAGATAGGATTTTCTACAGGGCCTTTTATTATTCAATTGATTTGCTCAGGATCTGTCTGGCTTTTTGGTGTCGGTAGTGGCAGGAAGTAGGTGCAGATGACAGAACCAGTTCTGCAAACCATTCTTTTGATGAATTTTTTTTTGTTTTAAAAAGGAAAGCTGTGCAGGATTGCCAAAATATGGTCAGATTCTGGACTGTTCTGATGTCCTCCGAAGTATATATTCCATAGCTCAATTTACTTGAGATGCTAGGGGCTTTGCACCTTTGGAAAGTTTCCAGAAGGTGTGCACTGTGATCAATAATTGGTTTGCAATTTCTTTTCATGCATGTGGTTCAGTGATACGTTTTTACCGTTGTCATATAAATCTATTTAGAGAACATCAAATGAGCACCTTTTTAAGGATATCTGATTCACACAGGCTTAGGGGCCTGTGACAGTTACCATGTCACAGCTGAATTGTCATGACACACAGGAATTTTTAGAAAACACTACTTCTACATCAGCAAGGATGACAGGTGAAATTCAGATCCATTGTAACACCACTCATTTCTCCCAGGCTCTCGTGATAGTTACAGTAGTGCACTATGGTCCCTTTCTTTGGGCAGAGTTTTTAAATGCCTTTTAGTGAAATACCACGTATTGTACTGTTACCAAAGCATTTGATAATGAGTCTCTTTTTAACAGGCTAAGCATTGGCCCTTATTCAGAAATCAAAGAGCAACTCTTGTCCTCACCTCCATCAATACAGAGCTTCCTCCCATACTGCTGTGTAACCAAGTCCATTCTGTACTTGGAAAAAAGTAAGATACATTTTCTGACCTGAGAACCCAACAGTCTGAGTTGAAGTAATCATGATGTAACCAACGGAAAGAAACAGCAGCTTGGGAGAAGGCAAGGCTGCCCATGGCTGTGACGTCTGCTCATCAACAAGAAGTCTGCCGTTTTGCATAGTGCTTTGTTTTCTTCCTATGCGTTTTTTCTTGTGCTTGTTTTTTTGTTGTTGTTGTTGTTTGTTTTTAAGGGGGACTGTTTTATTTCACTGGAAAATAGCAGATTACTCCATAGCTATTAAAATTAAAATGAGACCTTAGGTAAAGTCACACTGTAGACCTTCTGCCTCAATGAGAAGTGTGTTGCCATTGCAGAAAACACAAGATTTCAACCAAACTACGTTCATCTGCAATATATTCCAAACAGCCTTACCTTTGGAACACCAGTATTGAGAATAAAATGTGTCCTTTAAGGACCTGACAGCTTTTAAGTTAAAATGCATATCAGTCAAGGAGGGAAAAACCCTAAAAGGCTCAATGGATTTAGGTTCTGAATAAAGCCAAGCTAATTAAAAACATTCCTTTGCAAGAGTTTCCATTTCTGACCAGAGCAAACTCACACAAATCCCTTTTGTAAAAGGTGTAGATTATCCGAATAAAGTATTCCAGATTCATTTTTATGCTGCTGTGGCTAGACAGAAAGCCTAGAGTTCACGCAGGTATGAGCAAACTATTGAAGTCACTGCAGGAGAGGCACTGTACGTGTATCTTAAAGATGCATTAGCAAGAGGAACTAGAAGATCTCTTTTGTTTCTGAAATAAATTGTTCCCGTCTCTCCAACTGTGCATCCTAAACACACTGCTGGCTTTAAGAGCTGGATCTTTAACGTTCTGACTGAAGTACAAAATCACCCTTAACATTTTAATCCTTGCAGCTTAAGAGTAAACTTTTTATTTTCAACTTGAAAACTGTATTTCTGGGATGAGCTTTGAATGGCTGAAGCAAGTGAACTGTTCCTTCTCTCTCCCTTCATTACTCAAGGTGGCTTGACTTGCTTATTAAAAGGGCTTTCAGGTCACTGCATGGTTTTGGCATTTCTAGTTTCTTCACAGGTTCCAAAAGGAGGGGCAGAAAAGAGGGTGATGGGATCCTTGCTGGGTCAGGAGCAAATCCTCAGCGCAGGCTCCACGGTAGGAAGACACCGAACTCGGAGACCTGACATGAGTTGTGCTGCAAAGGGTGTAAAGGACAACAGAGACCAACTGATCCAGCCACCCAGGTGAGAGGAAGAGCTAAGTACAAGCTGTTCTCAATGAAGACGAGTACTTGGGGCAGAAGTAGTTTTTTTCAGAGATTACATGTTTATACAAATCCTTATTTCCTAAACATCCTTGTCATTTAAATAAGGTATTACTGCTTTAAGTAAAATGCACATAAAAATCTTCATTAATGCTCTTTGTTAGAGCCCAAGGAAACGGATGATCATGCTTTATTAAATTTTTCAGTCTCTACATAAATATAGGAATGGTTACATTCACAGAATTATATATGTCCTAAGCCTCACATTTTGCTGTAACGTTGTTGCAAGATACAGCAGCTACAACTATACTATTGAAGCTGGTTTTTAACATCCTATTTTGCTTAATATTTTACTGTTATACTATTAAGAAGCATGAAACAGAGCACAAAGTAAAAAAAGAACCCTATGAAGACAGTACCCGGAAAAATACTTGCTGTGTTTTAAAGAGAAAAAAAAATAGCTTACTTCTTAGATCTGTGCTTTCACCCCATTAACAATTCTTTAACAAATGCCAAGATAACTACGTACTGTAATACTGTGTACTTTTTTTTAATGTGCAAAGATAACCAATATAGTGTGTGGAAAAATGCACCAAATGCAGAAACATGTTTCTTCTCTTTTTAGGCTTATACTAAACAAACAAATTTAGTAAATTAACTGCTAATTCCTCACTATAATAAGGGTAATAGTTTTTATGCTAAAATATGATAGAGCATATGGAGTAAAGTGTCAGAATATAAAAATGTCCATAGTCTTGCTTACCAAGTAATTAATTACAGTGATTTTGTGATACTTTGTCATTTCTAATTTACTTTAAATATTATCGTTAATTTCAGAGTTCACAAAATGCTTTGTAAGTGCCACTGAAATAAAAAACCCCTTATACATATATATATGTATATATGAACGGACAATGAACAATTTAAATTTATTTTTCTTTGCTCAGATAATCAAAGGACAAGCTACCTTTTCTGTTTACCCGAAAAAATTAGTTCAAAGACCTTTTTTTTCCTCAAATTTATGTTAACGCTGTTTTGCATACAGAACATAGAATTCAGCAGCCCGCATACCCTAACATCAAATGCAACATTCACTAATATATAAAATTTTTTTTCCATACATCTTTTATACCATGTTCATACCTGACCCTGAGGGACCTCATCCTTCTTGTCTCTGTCCATCATAGGAATAGGTTGAATACCTGTTTTCTTCATTTCATCACCCTGGAGAAAAGCAGAGAGAGAGATGAGGAAAAAAAAACCCCAAGACTACTGAGATCTGAATTAATTTCTATCTTCTATTGTATGTCAATTTAAAAATCCAGAATTTAAAATAACATGTGGTACCGGTCTAAGGCAATCTCATAAAACTGCCTAAGGACAGGCTCATTTTATACATTCACCTAAACAATAATGTAAATAGCAGATCAGATCCTGAAAATGGAGTTTTTGCGCCAACATACACGTTTTCCTTGTTTCCAAGGGTGTCTCCGTAATAAAAAGCAACTGGAAGAATAAACCCAAAGAAATCAGTTCATTCTATTCTGTTCTATTCATAGTTAGTCTCACCTTTCAAAACATTACCTGTTTAAAGCACTATAATACAATGACCAGTAGAACACAACTCACCCATCCAAGGAAAAGCTGAGTAAAACAGATGAATTTACAGTGTGCCTTCTTTGTCAACAAGCCAGTCTTTTTGCCCATGCTGCTTTGAAGAAAGAAGCTGCCTGTCAAACAGCCTCCTTTTCTTTAAGTCCCTTATGCCTCTGCATTCTTAAGAGGGATACTGGGAAAGATCTGTGTAGTGTACTGTCTCCTCACATCTCGCCCATTACCAGCAAGAGCAGCCAAAACACACTTCTGAGCACTATACTGGGCCTGAACACAAGTACTCCTTAAAAATCCCTAGAGTAGCTGGCTACTTTCTGTAAAAATTTGAAGTTTCCCAAGTCTTATGCCTCAACTGCATTGTCAAAACACCACAGATGTTTAATCTTGAGGTTATAAAGGCCACTACAGCCATAGCAATGGTTGCTTTTGGCTGCTGCTCATGTCTGAGATTCCAAACTCAATGTGCTCTTCAAACTGCTAACGTTAGGTAGCAGTAACCCTACGCGCGGCAAGGTTTTGGTAGCAGGGAGGCTACAGGGGTGACTTCTGTGAGGAGATGCCAGAAGCTTCCCCCGTGTCCAACAAAGTCAGTGCCAGCACTATGAGGGCTGCCATGGGGAAGGTTAACTCCATCCCAGCCAGACCCAATACACCTTAGTTAGGGAGGAAGTTTACGCAGGATAACGGCTCATACAACATTTGCTTATCTGTGTCCTTTAATGTGAGATTCAGCTTACAGAGGTTTAGCTATCTGAAAGCTTGGGGCATTGCCTAAATCCACGTTCCTTGTTTCTGCTGCAGTTAGTGAAGGCATCTCCAGAAGACAATTTATTACATCTTTCTTATGAGAAATTTTATCAAGCCATGTTTTAAGTGCCAATGTGCCCTTCCAAGGGAGGATTTTGGCACCTTTACTCAAAGAGAAGTTTGCAATATAATAAACTGATTCTGGCCTGAGCAGACCGTCTTTCTGTTTGACTGTCTTGCAACTACCTTGAGTGTAGAAAAGATGGGGGCTTCTGGAAGTCAATTCCCTCTTGCATATTTGGCCTCACCATCACCTACTAACTATGATCCTGCTCAATTAATCAACAAGAGATGCAATCAGGAAGCTATTTTTGAATTAGTGTCTGTGCTATTCTCTCATATCACATATTTCTTTCACCAAGCAGTTAAGAGAGGCTAGAATCATCAAAGCTAGTCTCTGTTAGACATTTTACTGTTGAAAAAAACAAAACGAAAGGCCTCCTTCCTCAGCTGATAAAAAAAGATGCCTGTAACAATTCCAAGCACAGAAATTCAGTGGCTTGTTATTTAAGAACTGTAAGCAAATTTTGTTTTTCTGTGCCCCCAGTAAATGATATTTAATTTTTTTCCATTTGCTTGAAGTAGTGCAATTGCTTGATCCAAGACTGTCTGCAGCTACCATAGTCTCAATGATAAGAACCTCAACACTAAACCATTTAGCATCCTATGATTTTAAGCTCTTTGATTAACATAATATCAAGTGCCTGAGAAACACCTGAAGTCAGAGCTTTGAGGAAGCTGTCCAGCCTCTGACTGATTATGCCAAAACTGAACAAAGCTCAGATTTATGTTCACCATTTCACCTCGTAAGAAAAAGGTATCACAGAACCACAGAATGGTTTCAGTTGGAAGGGACCTCTTGGGATCATCCAGTTCATCCCACACGCCTACCCCAGCAGGATCAGCCAGAGCGGGTGATTCAGGGCTGCGTACAGTCAGGTTTTGAATATCTCCAATGACAGAAACTCCACAACCTCTCTGGGCAACCTGTGCTGCTGGTTGACCATCCTCACTGTAAAGAAGTATTACGTTTAGATGGAATGCAAGCGCTAGAAACACAAGTGTTTTCTTGTGTTCAGTATGCGCAAACACATATATAATACACCGTTATAAAAAAAACCACTGCTTTTCTCCTCATAGTTATGATCATGATCAGAAAGTTAAAGTTGAAATTTTAAGCAAAGGGGTTTGTATCATACTTGCAGTAGGGCTATAATAAGTGGCTTCTAAGGCTCTTAAAAAAATACTGCAGAAAGGGTTTAACAACTAACTGCCTAGTGTCTCATATCTCACAAAAAAAAAATTCACAGCAGACAAATCTTATACAAGCTTGTAATCCTATATAACTGATCGGCAAGTATATTATTTTGCTTGAGTTGTAGCACTGTGGGAAAGCTTCATGCTGAGTGATACCAAGGTAGATCTTAGCTGAAACCACTAGCTATACTGGGCTTCGTTCAATGAAAAAACATCAGTGTCACATACTCAAAATTGCTGCAACCTCTTCTGCAGTTATTGTTTTAGTTAATGATTACACAAAGAAGAAATATTATAAAAATGCTCCGATTAAATCATTCAACATATTAAGATTATGAACTCAATAGTAATTAGAAGCAACATTCTATCCTACTTTTAGAACTGTAACATAGCCATTCAATCTAGTCAAATATACTTTTCTAGAGTTTACCTTTTTTCCCAATTAAGTAACAATTTCTGCAGTGAAACACAAGCTAAACTTTCTATTGGTTTCGCTTTCCCAGGATTTTCTCTGTATCTGTCTCCAGCTTTCCAATCTCCAGAAGCGTTTAGACCTGTGGCTGGATTTGTCAGCCATCCTGACTAGATCACAACATATTCAATTTCTGCCATGTATCAATTAACCTCTTCTTGAAGAGGATTCAGTAAAACACTAATTACAGAATTCAATTTCTGTCAATGACTTCTAATTTACATTTGCTCCATGAAGTAGCAATATAACAAGATCCACCTTTATTAACTCATCCCTGGATTACAAAACAGGTTAAAGACTGGGCAGGCTCAATCACGTCCCGTAATTCCATCTTCACTATTGTTGAGTAGGAAAAATCAGTTTGATCCTTCCTTCTCCGCTGAGTTCACAAGATTTGCATGAAAATGTCTTTTTACTTGTAAGCAAAAAAGTTGAGTATGTAATCAGTGAGGCACATCAACATTATACCTCCATTATATTACCGATAAGGACACTCACTTCCCAGTGCTGACATTTTAGAAAGTGAGTACTGAACTAGATCTTTGAGCTTATACAGTCTGCTTTTTTCAGATATTTTATTGTAGTCTCAGCTGTTCATAATTAAGAGAATTGAGAATGTGAATGCAAAAACCACCCCCAAGCCATGCACATCTTGAATTTCATAATGAACATGCAGCAGGCAGGACAACAATCTCCACACTATATGCATGCCACATCAACTCTGTGGGCCCAATTTCCATTTCACACAGGTGTAAAACAGAAATAAGCCCACTGAATTCTGCAGACTTCCCCAGGGCACATAAGAACAGAAAAGAACACCACTTCATGATACACATGTGCAACAGTAGTTCTGAAAATACAGCTTATCTTCTAAAACTTCGTAATTCAACTCTGTGCAACACCCTCAGAATTTATTCTTTATCCCTAAAGCAGTCACTTCCACTTTAAAAATTAAATGATTAGAACATTTACTCTTCAGCATAAGACACGTGAGAGATTGCACTTTATTTATGAACATGATTACATCAGCACAGCTCAACGTCTTGTTTCAATTCTCAGGACATCTAATCTGTGGAGTAACTTTCAGTATATTAAAAAATCAGCTCTCTTGGAGACCCAGTTGTTGAGCTGGCTCACAAAGAAGATTCAAATGGTTGGATCAGAACAATTTTCCCTGGACTCATACTACAGCTTTGTAAGTGTGTTTCAAGGCAGCTGACCTGGAAGCTGGTTTCATTTTTTGGATTTCTAGAAGAGAAATAGATCCTTCACAAAACTACAGCTGTTGACTCAAAAAACCTTACAGATTTTCTTCTGTGTTCTGTTACTTGGTCACTTTATGTTAGGACATACTTTCTTTAACAGAGAGAAGGAACACTGCCTGAAAATTAGGAAGCTAACTCAGCTCTTTAAATAGCTTCAGAGCAAACAACAAAACACATGCATGCACCAACGAACGAACGAACTCTTTAAAACAAGCACGCTGAGATATTGATTGAAAAATACTTATGGTGTTTTTTTTCTTGCTGGATACTTCCATTTATAAAGAGAGTAAACAAAAGTAACACACGTACCTCAGCCCAGAACTCTGCATATATATCGTTGGCCGTCAGTCTGGTAACTGGCCACAACTTTGTTACAGAACACAAATCACAAGCCGTCATCATCAGACCAATCACTCTATCTCTACAATAAAATTACATTAAATTGTAAGTTTGGTAAAGAATTAATGATCACACTGCAAAGTTTTTATTTGCCCTTCCTCAGTTCAATCAGCAGTAAAGTATATACACTGCAAAATTTCTCCCACCTTGCTTGTTTCTTCCTCACTTGTTTACGATTCACTGGTAAGGCATCACACAAATTGTACCTTATATTCCCTGTAGCATTCCCTGCGTTGTTTGCAACCCGAGTTCATTGACTATCCTCTGCACAATCACATTCCCTCAAAACTACACAAGAACGCCTGCCTGTTAAAACACTCGCGTGCCCCTCCGTAATTTTCTGAAAATACAGTACAAATCTATAAAAAGAAAGACGGCATATCCTGTTGCTGCATTTCTTTCTGTTCTTTAAAAAGGGAGGAACACATGCTCCAAAAAGAGGAAAAACTAGTTCCGAGTCTGTGTCAAGGTTGACAAGGTTGACAAGGTTGTCTCACTGCTTTGTTGGAATGTATTTTAACCCTGACAGAACAAGAATTCTACACGTAACTCTGTTCTATACAGTGACAAACCTGTTCATAGAATAACGAAAGAGCATCAGTAGGATTATAATCTGTACTAGATTAAGGCACACGCTCAAAAAGCTTATTTAGCCAGTTTTCTAGCACTCGTCTACTACCCAAACCTATGGTTTAGGAATCTAAGTTTTATAAAGAAAACTGGCAAATTAATGAATGATTTCACATGTTTTCCACCCAACGGAGAACTTAAGATGACACTTAAGGACACCTGCGTCTTTGTTAATAATGCCAATTCCATGGAAAAAGCACACTGTCATGGCAGTCATTAAAACTGTACCAACAGACAAATATACCAGGGAAAATACACAGATGCACAATATAATCAACAGATAAATGGCAAAGTGCAATTCCCCTGAGTTAAGCAAGAGGATTCATCAGCCACCTGAGGGCCAAATTGAGTCAAATTCCACTGTACGTACAGATAACAACTAGAAGTCTTGTATTCTTTAGCCGTATTACAAACTGGTGTTCTACCTTCAGGCAAGTGGCTTTGCACAGAAAATGCTCTGAGGGCAGGTGAGACTAAAAAAAAAATAAACAGAATATTCTATCACATACTAAAGAGTTGTGATTCTATTTAAATTTTATAAACCCTAAATTCAAGATTTCTGATAAATATCATTCAGAGATTATCAGGAACTACTTTATCTTTGTCTTTTTAAGATGTTGAGGTTTATTCAGGTCTGATAAGCTTCAGTTTCATACTGGGAAATAAGCTTTTAAAAACTGCCCTTCCTAGAGTGTTGTAATAATTTATTCAAAACTACTGGCAAAAATCGGTAAAACTCCTCAGAAAGAAGACCCAAGTACCAAAGTTCCTTTTGAAAAGAAATCAGAATCATGACTCAATATTTTCCCGTATTACCTCCCTAATTTTCCCGGGCATTAGATTAATGACAGGATCCACTTTCCAGTAAAGAAGCTCTGAAGCGCTGCATGAGCATTTTAACGAAGCCCCTTATGAGGCACAGCTCTCATCCAGGGTGCACTACGTTTTGCTTACGTCGACAGAGTCACGTATTTATGAATATATGCACTTGTACATTTTTAAAACTAAGAGCTATCTTAATTCATAAAGGTTGAGACCTGACCAGAATTCTTTCAAAAAAAACCCCATGTTGACAGAATAATAAAAATATTGACATAAAAATAAAACTAAGTGATTATTGCACTATACCTTTTTCCCCACCACCTAACCATCTGTGGGCTAACTTTCTTCTGCAGATGAACTGAACTGTGCAGTTGACATCCAAAGGCAGTGACATGCCAATATAAAACACTGGAAATTACTGTTACATACTCGGAATTTTAAATACAGCTGGTCTTAGAAATCTCCTATGTAAGAAAATTACTGTGTACACAGAAATTTTTTTGCAAAAGTAAGGTTTTTCTTTCTAGGACTAATGCCATAGTGAAAAAATACTGGTTTGCTGCTTTACCTGTGTGCTTGGTTCTTAAGGTTTAATGCTCCCGTCTGATGCAGCTCTTCAAGCTGTTTTCTATTTCCAAAATACAGGGCAAGGTCTGTGGCGATGATGGCTTTCCGGATGATCTCAAGTACTTGCTCATATTCGCTGGAGCTCAGATTGGAGAAGACATTGTGCCCTTCCAGCTATGAAAAAGTAAAAAACCAATAAAAAGCACAAGCTCTAATTCCGAGATGATTTCAGTCTTTACTTCACCAGACAGGTTACAATGGTTTTACAGCCCAATGACACCTTCTGTTGCAAATTCAACTGTTGACAGCCTGAAATTACATTTTTGACTTTCCTTTTTAAATACTGTCATGAAACCTATGACTAAGCCACTGATTTGGTTTAGGGACTGCTCCTGCTGAAGCCTAAAGGTATGAACAGAGAAAAATGCTAGCTTTTTCTTCTCTGATTTATAAGCACTACAGACACAGCACTTCCAGACAGTATTAGCTTGGGAACTTGTGATTCAATCCTGATCCAGAATACTGCATTGCAAAGTTGGTAAACTGAGTGTCTGATTCACTCTGAAGTACAATTTTGATACCGCATAACATAATACAGATAAGGAAATATCCAAGTTAAAGTACTAAAATAATTTTGTTTTCATAGCGTTCCAAATGAAATGTGCCTGAAATTGCTGCATTTACTAACACAATTTTCTCTATAAAGTTAATTACAGTATTTCAATGTATATGAAAGTTTTAGGGGAAAAAGCTGCTTTGTTCAACCACGAGGTGACTGACTCAAACTAAAGAGAATGGTTTCCACTGTGGAGGCAACATGTCACCGTCATCCCTTTTCAATTTCCACTATGTATTATTGTGCATTTAACTGACGATATCCATGTACTGTGATCGCCCATGAAGCTATATCACATTTTGAAAAGTTAACACTATTCGCTGTCCTGTAAGATTTGGAAAACAACTTGTCAAAAGTCTTCCTACTTTTGAGAGGAAACAGAGAAAAATAAGAAAGAATGAGCCAGCCGTGTCAAGGTGTGCACATTCACAAATAGAAAATATTATTAAAATACATCAAATGCAGGTATGTTTTGACATTTAACTGGCATTTGGGCTGAGGCTCATAAAAAGTTTCCCTGACTTTTGTCAAGCATTTACATAATTTGTTCAAAATACATCCGCTGTGGTGCAAACAGGCTTGGTTTCTCTCACCATCCCGAATGTAAACCTCCATTTTCCAACATTTTTACTTGGACAAGTAGATTTATTGTGAATAATGAACAGAAAATACAATCTGTCTATGTCTCAATGCTCCTCTGACAGGCTCCTAAGTCACAGAACATGATGTTTCAAAAAAAAAGTTCAGAACATTTTAACTCATCATCACCACTTTGGGAGCAGGAAATGACTGTGACTAGTTTTCACGATTTAGGGTTTTGAGGACACTTTCCTCCCCAGCCTTGCTGGCCTAATATCCAGGAGAACAGGCTGTTTGTCCTAATATTTAAATTATTCTAGATCCTACTCTTTAGGGAAGCTACACTCTCAGAAAGGCCACTGTGACAGCTTCTGTTCATACTACTAGAAAAGAACCGATTCTGCTCGGTACTGACAGAAGCTGCCATTTCTGAGCATGTCACGTAGGCTTTTGAGGAGTAGTTATGAAGTACAGCTCCTAAGATTTTATTCTTCTATTCTTTCCCTGCTGAGCTAAAGCCAGCGAATGGAACCCTCCGTATTCAGAAGTATGGCAGAAGTGCAGGTGGATGAGCAAAGCAGCTATCAAGTTGCAAACAGTGAAAAGTACTGCAGGTTACTAACACAAAATTAAAACTTGCGGAGATCTGCCCAAAAGGGCTGGGTGGGTTGCCCGGCTTGTTTTGGTAACAGCCCAGGAATTCAGTAAGGTTTTTTGATTCAAAAGAAAAAACAGCAAGTCCAAAAGGCTGCTCTACTCTGCCTTTGCTGCTAATGACCCCCCACGGGCACTTGGGGAGCCAGTGTCTGAACCCGCTCTGCAGCCCTGACCACCCCTCTCCCTTCCCGCCCTCACACTGACGGCCAAAGCCAGGAGGCCGCAGGGAAGCACAACGGTTCCCGGCCTTCTCGGCAAATGGGACTTTCACTGATTACAACATTTCTGCAGGAAAAATGCAAAATGGTTTTTGAAGAACGACTGAAGTCTGCTTCATGTAGCCATAGTGGGACAGAGAAGTGTTAATGACTGAGGAACTTGCTGACTGTGCACAAACTCACATGCAGAATGGATGCTAAAAAATCTAATGCCATACCACCACTGAAGGATTCAATTACACCCTCCTACATGGAGGAGCATTCAGAGATAGAGCTTCCATTCTCTGATGAAATGTGTATGATACCTAAAACCATAATCACAAGATGTGCTTCTGAGTACAATACAGAATATGTATTTTTTCCTAAAAGGTGATTAGGTATTTAAGAAAATAATTATCTTCCCCCTGAAAGACCAGAAAGAAAGAAAAGTTAACAACGAATTAGCGGCACAGTAGCAAGGTAAGGCTGTGCATAGAGCGTGTGCATGGTAACCCAAAACCAGTGAGCACAAATATGTTATGGACTGGCAGTGGTCTCATAGGTGAGAGTTCTCACTCTTCTAATTGAGCATGAAACAAATTTTCACTGATGAGAAAATGTCTGTGTGTCAGTAGCACACTTGGATTTCCCAAAACGTGTCTGCGTGCTTTCTTGTAGTTTTCTATTCATTAAACATACAGACACATTACCTCATATTAAGAACCCTCTTTCATAGAATATTACCTTGCTCAGGTTTTTTTATTTGCAATTGCTGAGTAACAAAAAAGCACACGATAACATAACGAAACAAGTTTAAACTTTTCATGCGTGCAGAATTAACATTTCTTCCTTCATGCCACACATTTAACGTTCATGGAATTTATTACAGCAGGTTTTCAAGCTTCTGATGCAGACTTTTGCCAGTACTTGAGGTTTTATTCAGAATTTCAGGATCGTTGAAGACTTTGTGGAAGCACATTATGCCAGAAATATCTAAGTAGGTGAGAAACTGATTTTTCATTTTCAGAGTTCCTATTCCGTATGGTCATAGGAAAAACCCTCACTGACCCAGAAGCTAAAAGCTCCAAAGGCAGGCCATAAGCAAAAACCTTCAAATACACAATATTTTTTCTAACACCAAGATTTTGGAACAGCTATATTTTGCACTATTATTGAATGCTTGGGTTGCTAATTGTGGAACCCGGCTTGCTGTAATAAATCTTCCACTCTTCTAAATGAGCACTACAATCCAGAAATTAAATTAAGCATGCTTTAGAAAATCTACAGGGTAATGATGTGACTCCTAGTTCCACCACTGGACTCTACTGCACAGAAGATACAATTTCAATAATCCTACCTGCAGGATGGACACGGTCTGCGAGAAGTGGTGCTGTTCCATTGTTGACGTGGAGTAGAGAGCAGCTAAGGGGTGATCAAATTTCTGAAGATAGCTGTTGCTGTAACCTCTGTGATCCAGGTCATGACACAGGCATGCAACTAAAAGACCTTTTCGCTACAAAAAAAATTGAGATAAACATGAAAAGTCACATGTGTCTCCCACCCCTAGATGTCACTGTCTTCCCAAAATACTGTAAAAGTTGCACTGCCTTCCAAAAGCACGGGGAGAAACATCCTTAAAATTTCGAGAAAAACAAAAGCGAGGACGCACTGAATTAAAATGCTCAGTCCACTTGTAATTCAATCATTTTATATCTTATGAATTTAAAAAACATTGTTGCACAACCACATACTATTGGAGGGATTCTGCTTTGGGAAGAAACCTGAGTTTTGAGCGGGTAGTCTGGTCATCCACTGAATCCTTACCATGTTTATTAAAAAAATTAAAAGTGCAGTTATTAAGGGAGAGGAAATACATAAGCTGCACGATCTCCTGGTCAAGGCAGCTGCGCCAAAGTCCGATGCTAGGCCTGCCTCTGCAGCACTCCTCAAAGACACCGACCGAGTCTCCTAGGTGAAACTTTTCCTAGGAAGTCACCAAAGCAAGCCACAGAAACGCTGGACAATGGCAACTGCAAACAAAGTAAGACAGTAACTGATTTTTTTATTTAACTCCTGAAGTTATCCTGAAAAATGGAGTCCCTGAAATCTGTCTTTCAACACACAAAATACGTGAACACTTGCAAATGTTTTTCACACAGCCAGTGTGTTTTGAAAACACATTCATTAATGTTTGTGAAGCAGTCACTGTCAGCATGGAGTATCATGAAAATGTCTTTATAAACTTAACAGCTCTGTCTTATAGGTGGTTCTGATGAGTGTTCAGTAAACAAGGATAAGGCTATAAAATGAAGCAGAAAAAGAATAGTGTTTAACCACCTATTAAAGTGAGCAACGCTCAAACTGTATACTGCACAAAGAGGCACCTGATTCTGCGGAAAAATAGCAAATGATGAAGATAAAGATTTTATCACAAATATATAATGTGCAGAATTCAGGTTGCAGCACCCCTAACTGTATTTCTGATTTTGAGACCTTCATTTTATTTTAAATCCTTCACTTTTCTTTTTAATGATGTATTTTCAATATTGCATTTTTAAAAGCACATAGTAAACCAGAAGATGCGGCAGCACACGTCCACACCAATCCTCAGCAGACGCGGAACCCTTAGGAACGTAACACACACCTATATTACTTGATGTCGTGCAGTAACAGCTGTAGGAAGCTGGTATCCCCTTTTCACCACTATCAGGAGGGGCAAGACGTGTAACCAAGACTTGAAAAACAGTCTCTGACAGCAAAAGAAAGATGAGTCTCAGAATCCTTTGTGCTACGTGTTAGATCTAGTGGGCATAAGATCTTCTGCCCTTCCCCCACAAGCTTCATTCTCCTGTTGCATCCTTTACAGCCTGTGTTTTTTCCAGTCATACAATTGTGATCAATTTGTCCCTTGTACCAGAACGTTCTCTTCGTCTAGCTTATCCCATTCGCCACGTCCCAGGAAATCATTCTTGTCTCAGGCCTTCAGGATTATATAACGCCTAATCCCAGGGTCCTTGACCTTTTACACATTGTCCCTGCTGGGATCCCACCTCTCAGACCACTGCCAACTGCTGGATCTATTTGTCTCCAGATCACCGTCCCCTCTGCAGTGTTTCATACTTCTCTTCCCATCTTTAAGTCTATCGAGGTTCCTGTCATCATCCCTCACCTGCGACGAGCCCGTCCGAGTTCCCCAAACTTTCCTTCAGCAGTTTCCTGTATTCTTGTTGGATTCACCTCCAGTCTCGAGAAAGGAGACTGCTAGAAAGAGCTGGAATGTAGGCTGGGATAAGGCTTTCCAAGGGGAGAAGGCTGGCTGGAGTCTGGCGGGGAACAAAGACTGATTCCAATTCTCTTAACAGCTGCCTCTTTTGCTCTCAGTCATTCTCACTCTGCGTCTCCAAAAAGATAGGGCTCGCTACTTGGTTAGTACTGAATGTTATCAGAGCTTTAAATATTCCCTGAGGCTACAGTCCACAGATTTTTGTTGTTAAAGGAATACTGATTTTTTTCAAACTTGTATAGCTTTGCCAACTTTCACCACAAGCCTGGCAAATGCCACTTTCCTATTTCAGTGTCAATTTTCAAGTCCCTGCTTTACAGCAGAATAAACTAGACCTTTTCAAATGAAAGATCACCAAATTTTATTTTACTGTAGTACACTGAAGAAAATCGTAATTCCTCCTAGCATGTTTCTTTAAAAACAATTTTGGCTGAAATTTCCCCAAACAAATCAGCTTGGAAAAATCACGGAGCTTGGAAAATTACAGCCCAAATGACTAGTATTTGGCAAAGTTACACACAACTGAAACCAGGTTCTCCCTGTCAGGAGTTTCACATAGTATTAATAACAGGCAGCACTCCCGGTTGCACCTACCATAATTCAGAAAAAAAGACAAGTGACAGTTCTGCAAAGTGTATATTAACATTGAACCATTCTAAGCCTTCCATTTTATTATTATAACTTTACAAGTTAGTGATCTATTCAAAGTAATTTTTTTCCTGATTTTTTCAAACACTGTGCATTTATCTTTAAAATATGTACATGCATGCTCAGGAAAACTGTTGTATCATAAAAGTTAATCAATGAATTAGCACGTTTGGACAACTGTTTTCCTTCCATCCTTTCTACTCTTCTCCTTTACTCACATATGTCAACCATCTCTGCAAGCCTTGTCCTCCTATTCAGGATCTCCCAGACCTCACAGGGTTCAAGGTTCAGAGTGTTTCCCTCCCCTCAGTACAGATCTGACAGTTAGTTAAATAATTAAAATAAAGACTGTGGTTGTAATTGGGCAGGGACAACCTCAAAAGGTGGACACGGACTTAGAGCAAATCTGCTAGTGCCTCTTCAGTGGGCAGACCTGAAAAAATGTGAAGGAAACACTAGGAATAGGAATCTGAGTATTTCTCCTTCCTCAAGCTTTCCACTCACATCTGTTCCTCTGTAGGGACCTTTACGTACACTCTGCCCAAGCTGACAATAAAATAGAGTTTTGAAAAGAAAATGTACTTCTGCGACAGCTGATACCTCTGATGAGGTCTAGTAACTGATACAGTCATCTCACCTACCTCTAGATCAGTGAAAAGCCCCTGGTTGTTCTGGAGTATGGCATACATGCAATGTGCAACGGTAACCGCATGCTTCCAGTTGTGGTAGGGCACACGGCGATAGTTCTTCTTTACAGACATAGTAAATCGGCATAGCTTTTCAAGTTCAAAGCTAGAAAGAAATTAATTTGGTCAGAGACAAGGAATAAGAACAGGAAAAATAACCAACAGAGGAGAAAAGATGCTCTTTGATTTACTCTTCTTGCTAGGATTGACGCTCATTGCGGATGACTCGTCGATTACTAGAGTCATTCCAGTTTTGGCAAGGACAGCGGAGCGTGGATACCTGACGGTGCTCTTGATTTAATCTGTAAAGTTCTGGAACATAAGTCAAGCTACCCAGCTCAGGCAACTCAACTGCATAACCTTCCCTGCTCCCAGAAACTTGAAGAGTGGTTTCTTTAAACTGTTATCCATTCAGCCTGTCAAACAGTGAAACTCTGCATCCAGCGGACAATTTGAAAACATCATTTGTGATCAAAACAGAAAATTAAGGGGTTTAAGCAAATAACACAGAAGAAATAATCCTGTTTAAATTAAAATTTCAGTCAAACACCAAATGCATAAATTGTTTTGAATAAAAGAAGTTGAGATGCTTCATACTGGCATTGTGAAAAGAAGATGATTTTACTTCTTCCAAGACTTTAAGACTTTTCCTCCAGTTTGGCCAAATGAACAGGAATTCACATTTCACTGTTTCTTCATTTTTCAACAAACAATATTTTACTAAGGAACTGCCGGTAACTACGAAAATGCCCCGAATTTAAAGCACTTATGGGATTATTTCTTAAAGAATTTTTTTTTCCATTAATATAGACAAGCAAAATGCATTTATGACCAAGAGTATTTTCAATAAGGTAATAATAAAAAAGCATTAATAAAGGAATTGTTATGTTTGGCTTATGCGCTCATCAAAAACACCTCTGAGAGAGTTCATGTTCTGTAGTACCAGAGCTCTGCACAGTCTTTAACAGACCTTATCTACAGATGTTCCTATGAAAGGAAAGCTGAGTACTTTTTGTTTACAGATGGGAATTTTAGGCACATATTAGATATCAGGTAAAATTTTCTAAAGCACCTAATCCGAGCAGCCCGGGGTGAAAAGGGAATATTACACTTGAGCCCAGAACTGAACAGAAGATGCCAGAGTCCCAAGTCACTGACTTCTTTCCTCATAAAAAGATCAGTTTTCCTTTATTCTCATTTTTTCCCCTGTTACTGTGGTTTGACTTTTTTTTAAATTCCATGTTTTGATAATTTCTTAGGTATCTCAGGGAAGCGGTATTAATGCTCTAGTTTTGCAGTACATGTGCGCTGAGGAAACAAAGCTGAATGTCTCTGACCTATATGTGAAACTGTACACACACCCCCTATATGGAGCCAGTTAGACAGAAAAATGCATTTCTATGGTTGTGTGCTGAGCAAGGTGATTATTCTTCTTAGCCTTAGTCTGACATTAGTAAAAATGGAGGCATACTGTCTTTCAAAAAAACTTTAGGCTTCCTTTTTTAATTCTAGAGACTTAAGTCAGACAGGTCTAGAACAGTAGTTAGAACTACTGTTTAAAATAGTACATCGTAGTTTAGAGTATCACAACAGTCACTTCTGTCTACATCCAGTATCAACTCAATGGTTACTACGGGATAGTACAGTTGTAGCCAAAGGGAAAATCATTATCCATGGCACCTCAACGTAGAATACCATTACTTCCTCCACTGCTGTATTTGTATACTTGATTAAAGCAGTAAAAGATTATTACTTCATGAGAGTAAAGAAAATGTAGCAAGTATCACAGATTTTTCTCCAAAATCCTCCCTGGACAGGACAGTTATACATCACATAGGCGTATACTTAAAGGCACAACCTTACTCCTCAAGATATTAAAAATCAAATTTTAATCTTAAAATAGCTGTACTTGTTTCAGAGGGTTGAGAAGTTTTGTTCTTTCAGAAATTAAATACAAGTCCAGTCCCAGCAGCCTCCTTTTCAAATATTTTCCTCACTTTTGTTTCTTTAACTTTCTATGTGAAAGCTGAGACTCATTTGAAAAACATCAAGTAGATACCAATTCTTCCCCATCAAAGTTACACCTTGAAAGAAAGAGACTGGGAGGCAGAGAGCACAAAGAACAGAACTCAGCTGAAAATCTGAACCCCAGTCCTGCACCCACAGCCATTCCGTCAGGAATGGAAACAAGCTAACTACACGGCGTAGCAGAGAACTGTATTTAGAACAGTTACCCACTTCGCAGTATTGAAGAAGACATGAGAAAGACCCTGTATGCTTTGAGGGCATAGAGATTCACCCAGTTACTAAGATGAAACAGTCACCAGCAAATGTTTCCCAAATGTTGCTCCTTTTTGCGGGGAGATACTTCCCCTTTCAATTGCCCATCTGTAGATTTTTCCTGTAATTTGGAGCAGCTCCTTTCTTTCAGCAATGGGACGTACTTATCCGAGAGACTACTGATCTTAGTAGTGATAATGGACATTGAGAGAAAGGACAATAAATGCAACATTTCATCTGAAAATCATTCACTTCCATAGTTAATGCACAGTGATGCTGATAACTGATTTATTTAGCAAGATAAGATGCGATTATTTTAACCACACACTATATTAATTTCAGCAACTATCTATTTGAGAAATCAGTATTCATGGACCTTCTCTCCTTTTTGGCAAGAGTGCCTTTAATATCTTCACCCTCCTCTGTCTGAAAAGCAATCTCATCTCAGAACCAAACAATACTTCTATATATTGGAAGGACAACTGTTCGGATGATATCATGAGTTCTTTTACCTGGCTGTTCCCAAATTTTATTAACTGAAGACCAAGAAACTGGGACAAGAAATCCAGCGTGCTTATTACAGCCTTGTACAGACCAGACAATAATAAATTAATAAATAATAGAAAATAATATTAAATAATAATAAATAAACTCCAAGTAAAATAAGGCCTTGAATTAGAAAATAATGATCTCAAGTTTTCCTAATAAACACACACATAAATAACAGAATTAAAGCCATAAATCATATACTTCATACCAGGCTGTCCCACAGGACTGGTGAACCATGTAGACAAAAATGGCAGGCCAGACATCCTCATACGGACTGATGTCAAAGTGGTATCTAAGAAGAAAGTTTCAGCTTAGTAAGGACAAACGCCTTTCATTCTTACTAAAACCAAGTGAAAACAACTAGGTAGTGTAAATCCGACAGCATTCACTTGTTTCTGAATATACACAGAAAACTGACTTTACAGGCTATATTGCCCAGCAATGTAAGTTAATATATATCTGCTAAGGTCAACAGAACTGCGCTCACAGAATCATAGAATCACTTAGGTTGGGAAAGACTCTTAAGATCATTGAGTTCAATCGTTAGCCTTTGGTTGGCCTTTGGCTTTGTTTAGTTAAGAGAAACTAAGTCTTCATTTAAGAATCCGTTGCTTCATGTAAAAAAATCTTTGTCCTACAGGGATGATGAGAGCTTTACAGGCACTCCTAAAATATTCCAGACTTGCCTCCCAGGAATTGTAAAGATGGTATCTCTAATGATGTATTTACTGGCTTTCTTTCAGTAATTTCTGTCCCGAATTTGGCAAGACTCGCTCTAATTTTGATAGAGTTAAAAACCAACTTATACCGGCTAATAGATATTAAGCCCAAACTTCAAAAGTCAAACATTTAATACTGCATTTTTTTTAATGTTTCATTAGCTGAGGACTTCTCCCCTCTCCTGATATCAACATTTAGGCCTAATATTAGGTACCTGCTCAGCAGAACTGTTTGTCCTTTGATTATTAATTAACCCCTTTCCCTGCACCTGCTGGGCTCCAAGTCTTCTGTTTACTTTCCACTGAACCCAGCCAGCCACTTGCGCGTATGCAGCATTCTGAACAGCCCAGCAGGTGCCAGAGAGCTGAAGGTAGCTGAATTGCTTGGGAAACAGTTAAATGTGTTCAGATTGCTCGAACTAAAGGCTGTTAATATAATTTAGAATGAAACCTGTCATCTTTGCAAGTAGGAGTCATTTTTGCTGAGGAGGTGGGTTATATAATATCATCTAACAAAGCGCTAGAAATTGTATTGCAAAGAATTAGTGTCTGTTAGGGTATAATCCTGTGAGCTGCTAATGCTCTGGTGTTCAAGCAAATCGCTTCAGCACGTAATGAACTTTAACTGTAAGCAGCCCATTAAGCACACGCTTGCACGCTTTGCTCGCTCACAGCTACAGTGCTCGGCGCCTGAGAGGAGTGAGCGAGCTCTGGAGATCCGGTTTACAAAGACCGCTTTGATTTTGCGACTCGCTATCAGGGACTTCTGATTTTAGGACCTGGTTACTAGAGTAGAATTTGTTGTCCTGGGCCAAAACCAGTGACTAAAAAATGAGATGACTCCCGGTGTTAGCATTGAGTGGGTACTGACTGATAAAATACAGATAGAGGTACAGCTTCAGCACATGGCAGATCCTTGAGAGCTGAAAGTAACTGAATTATTTCAGAGAAAGCCTAAGAGGCTGGATGGAAAGTCCTCTTCCAAATTTAGGCTGCAACTCTCAACTCTGGCACCTGGAATTCATAACCCTGAATTATCTTCAGAAGTCTGGAGATCTGTATCCATTTTCCCTTCCTTCAAGAAAAACAAGCAGATGTACAAAACACACACAACACACACAACCCAACACCCCCCGCCCCCTCCCAAACCCCAAACCAAAAAACACACAACCCAGAAAATCCCAGGAAGGAGCTGAATCTTTTGTTCAGAAACATGTACAAGCGGATGAGATCATGCATTTGGTCTTAACTACCGATGTTCCAGCTCAGCCTCCTCTCTGGCTCTGAGCTGTTGGTGACCTGGGACTATCAGAAAGGAAGCTCATCTCTACAATCCTTAGATATAAACGAATGCTTAAAGCAACTACTGTAGCTACCCACGCCTGAGGAAAATGCTGCCATTCCGAGTAGGTATTATTTTACCTCTTTGATAGATAAATTTTGTTCACAGATCATTAAGTATAACCAAGTATAAGAAAGCCAGAGATAAACCCCTATGTTGGGATAGTTCAATAATAAAAGTGCTTCCTACAAAACCATCCGCTACACCGGGCGGGGATGGGGGGGAGAGAAAAATCATCTTTTTCACCGACTGATACAAGATGCAACTGTCACTATATGAGAAAAATACTTACAGTTCAATTTCTTTATAAATATGTGGAGGCAGTGTACAGTGCATGAGGTTTTGCCACTCTTCTGCTGTACAAACACTGTGGTAGGATAGCTTCTCCATCGTTACACGGTAAATACACTCTGAATGGCGAATTCTGTGGTACATCTGAAAAAGGGAACTCATTCATTAATGGGAAATGTTAATAAAGGAAAAAACATTTCTTTCCTGTACTCAAGCACTTGTTCTTAAAACACACATCTGCAAAAACGTTCGTGCTTTTGGCTGCTCAACTTCACACATTAGAAAAGCAACAGATGATATGAAATTCAGTACTTTGGGAAAACTGGGCCTTCTATCACATCATTCTGCATCTACTCACTGGGGTAAACATCTACGGCTTGGCTGATTTTTCACTGCGCCTGAGCTCTCCCAAGAAAAAGAATCAAAGTTCAGGAGTCAGAAACAGAGCTCACTCCCTGCTCAATATGCTAACAGAACAAAAACTGGTAACTGGGCACAATTCTCATTTTGTGTCACTGCATGAATTGAGCTATTAATTGGGACAAATAAGTGCTACCTATGCCCCGCAAGAAGTACACAAGATGTTTATCGTACCTACGTTACTCTGCAATAGCTGTGAAAAATAAGTGCAGTTAATTATCGAGAGGTTCAGACAGCCATTGCAGACAGGGCACAGTTTGCAAAAAAGTGAGGATGCAACAATTTTACTAGTAAAGATAATCTTTCGGAGCAGCATGCCCTGAATGGTAACATTCACCTTCTAAAAAGAGTGAACTCACACACAACTGAGTAATCGCATAGTCCCAAGTTTCATTTATATGCAGGCTTTTCTACTCGCCTTGAGTCACGTGGAACAAGTTTAAGTAACTGTTCGTAAAATTTGCTGCCCCCATATACCGACAGCATGATGTTGGCAAAATGGCTTAATGTAAATCACTGGGCTTAAATTGCTTACGTTTCCTACAGGAACAGTAATTTTTGTGATGATAAAGGGTTTGAAAACAAAAATAGCTATCCGCTCTTATCTAGAAGCATGGATAATTATGCGTATATAGCACAGCATATAAATGTATAAATTGCTATCTTTGAATATTAAGCATATGGAATCGTGAGAATACATAACATCTCCATCCCCCCAGTTAAATTTGTAAAACATGTGATCTGAATTTATAAAAGTAAATAAGAATCATACTTTCTAATGGAAAAGAGAAGACAGACAGATATCATTCATATTTCAGAACTTGCTCTCTCATTTTAGCTACACAAAGTTGATGTATCCAGAGTACAATTATTTCAGAAAGCATCAAATGAATCCCTATCATCCTCTGAAAATACAACTATTCAGCAAAGGATTCAACGATTCCTGTTTCCTCGTTAATTCAATGAAACAGACTTATGAATCACTTTAATATCTGGAACAGCAAAAACCTTAAGCAGGATTCTAAGTCTTCTCATTATAATCAACAGCTTACAAAACTGTAAATAAAACTTACATTAGCACAGTGTAAGGCTAAAGCACAAAAGACTGCAAACATTTTAAAGTTGTTCTCATCAGTTTTAGAGAAGGCACTTCCACTTATTTTGTTCACCATCTGCACAACACCTATTACGCTTCCTCGGCTTACAATAGGCATGCACAGGATATTTCTGGTTGTGTAGCCTGTGTAGAGGTCTACTTCTCTGGAGAGTCAGAAAAGGGAAAGAAAAAAAAGAAAAGAGTTAATATTATTAATTAACATCTATTCCTTGATTCTCAGAGATGCTGATGTACAATATACTAAATAGTTTTAAAGTAGATGTAATTAGTACCTCCAAGAAGTTCACCGCCAAAGCTCTCAAATACTTCCATCTACTGTGTCATATTTAGAAAAAAAACTTTTTAATCCTTTAATCTCCATTTGCAAGATAAAGAATTACTACTTCCTCAAAGGTACAATCAGCTTATTCATAAAATTAAAGAATACATTCAGGTACTTAGGCATGCTATCTGTTAGTGAACTTTTTTTCCTTCCCTGAAACTAATCAGATTGCAGGGAAGCTAAATAAAGAAAATCAGCAACAGCCTACCTAACCGGGCAAAGTTCCGTAACAGGAAAAATAACTGAATTTTTCTCCATTATATTTATATTTGATAAAAATATTACTTTTTATTGTATCTTAAAAATACCTCCAATGGCTAAAGCATTTAAATGGATATCTATACGTTGTCTCCTCATCGGAGGATCACAGCTCCATGAATGCATCCTAATATGAATTTTAAGTAGTAAATTTAAGTAAAAGGTTCAGTGAGCTATCTTCCTCTCCCGTGAGTAACACCCTACCTGTTAAAGCGTGGATCTGCATAGGCATCAGGGATGTTCAGGACTTCTCCTGTTCTTGCCACTTGACCAGCTATTCCTTTTTCTATAGAAAATCTGCAGGAAATAAAAACATGTGTTAGCCACAATATGAACTATCTGGAAAAACATTTTTCCAGTGGAGTCTGTCTTGGGCACGGTAACGGGTATTTGCTCCCAACCAGCATAATTTTGATGCTTTTAGGAGAAAAACCTTACAAGACAACAACTAGTAGTAAATAATAAAATAAAAAAGCGCATGCTAATAGATACTTTCTGAAAACATTTTATGTAACTACATACTTTAATAGAAAAGATGCCATAATATGACCATTTTAATGACAAAAATTCAAAGTCTTCAATAACCCCGGGGGTTACGCCTAATAAACATGACATTTATACAGAACCTGAGACTCGCATTTACCTTTACAAGCTATTGATTTTATCATCGCTTTTACATATTCATTGCTTCTTTAGACACATCATAGGCAATATAGAGCTTGTTTCTTCAGGGCAGGCAGGAGAAAGACCAGTGGAAATTTCAAAGCCAAACATTATATGCGTTTGCCATGTACGCTTCAGAATAACTAGCTTGTTTCATCTCATGACGTGCAAACAATGCCACGGCACTAACTGCACCCCTCAGTCACCATGAGAAAGTTAAACACAACAAATATATTCTGGAGTTGAATCAGAAACATCTACAAGTCTGTCTTGCAAGGAAATACTTTTCAATTCTTCGACACAGAACAGTTATGACATGCAAGCACAAAAGAATTTGTGGGGGAAAATAAGCAGGAAGAATCACATGTGGAACAATTTCAAATCTCAGTGTACCTGGGTAGTATCCTGCCCGCACTGAAGTCAGTGACAAAGTTGACAGGATTTCACCCTGCACACCTGATTTTAAGTTAGTTTCTTTTGCTGCTTGTTATGGTATGTATATCACACCGACTTAAGGCTCCTTCCTGAAGACGGGCTGACTCAGCGTCACTTTCTTACAGATACTGAAGTTGTACTTCTCTTTCAGTATAGAGCACCCGTGAAATGGCTCATACCTTTGCACTCAGAGTCAACATTTCAATAATTTTCATACAGAAAAGACAGAAAGGTATAAGCAAGAAAAACAATCATCAAGAAGGAGTATGAAAATGTATGTTAAAGCAGGCCCTTCTTTAATTTACACCACCTCCTTGCTTGTCAGTATGTAAATTGCACCAATTTTGACTCCTTCTACTCGCACTCACACAATGTAGTAGGTGGGAGTAAGTTTGTCTAAAGGAGTCTAAGTGAAGACATGAATCACAACTCATATTGACCTAAAACTTTAAAAGTATAAGGAGGAAATGAAAAAAATTCTGAGAAAATCTATGCTGAGTATTTTAACAAAATTTTAGTGCAGGATATTTAGTCATACATTTCTTTCTTTTTAAGAAGCTGCAGGTTTAACAGTTGTGTGTCTTTGAAAATCTCAATCCGTATCTGTTAAGGACTCAATTTTTGAAAAGTGAAAAATGTTGTATTTACTTTGTTGTTCTGCCTGTTTCATTAGAAAAACGTGCATATGTGTAAAAATAATGTACTTGTGACATGAAGCAGAAACACACATCAATTTTAGGCAGAGAATCCTATGCATTCATTACAAGCCCATACGCATTTTCAAATTCACCACTTCAAGCATTCTTCAGAATCACAATTATTGAAAGGCTTGAAAATACCCTAAATTCACATGAGAAAAAGTAAAAGTAAATTACTGGACTTGAAATCTTCAAAACCAATGACCAGTCCACACTAGATTCTACATATGCCTAATCCATCCGCAAGAAGTACAAATCGTGATTTCCTTGCTTTGGAAGTGCTTGAATCGCACAAATTTCAATTCCTCTTGGGAACCCTCTTGGGAAAAAAAGTCCCATACTGGCAGACTATGGATTAGGTGCACCTTTACCTGCACCTTTACCTACCTCAGAACACCTCTGTTTTTTTCCCAACATGATTTCCAAAAGGACCGCCTCCGGAAGACGGCATTTCCAGGAGTGACGTTATAGCTTCAGAGACGTTGTTTCGATGGCACTGCAATGTCATTCCCAGAAGTACTACCTTCTGGAGGCGGGTCCTGGTGGGAATGATATCACAGTATGACAAGTATTGTCAGGGTACCTGCAGATAGGCACAGAGACTGGGTAATCAAATGCCTGCACATCCGTAGTTATAATGAAACTGCATTCTTCTGCTAGCTGCTCTTACCTTATTTCTTTGGTCTTCTTGAAGACAGGTTTCCCATCATTTTCTTCTCCAATATCAAAAAGGTCTGAATACAGCTCCTTATTTTTGTGGTCAACCTGGAAGAGTGCACACCTATCTGCATTCACCAGGTTTTTTGCATATATCTATAGACAAAAAAGAAACACTAGAGTTAACCATCATGGGTTAGATTATCTTCAGTCATTGTCTGATAAAAAACATAAGTCCCTAGAAGATAAAAGTTTTGAGAAGTTATCCAGTATGAAAATCTGTTTGAAGGAGCATCCACCTTCACAACAATCTTTTAGGACACAATTCAAAATGACAGTGTGTCTTTTATTCAGTGTTTTGTTTTTTTTTTAAAAATTAGAGTGTTCTTCTTTTTGAGAAATGCAGGAATATCTTTAGAGGGTTGAATGTTTGCTAAAAGTAAAAAGGCTTTCCTTTTACACTGTTTTTCAAGTACAAGGAATGCTTTTCAAAATGGTACCTTTCCTCCCTCTATGTTCAGATATTCACCTTTACCTGACTTTAAATAGACAGGATATAGCAAGACTTAAGAATATTTTTGGCTTTTTGTCTTTATCTTCAATTCAAATATATTGGTATTGAATATCCAGCAAAGAAAGACGTAACAGAGAGGCCAGTGTTTGTTTCTAAAAAAGCTAAATGTGCCTGTAATACATAACACTGAACAAATAGGGAATATTAGAAGTGTCCTTATAGATTGCAGCGGCATAGGAAACGGCTGCCGCCTCCTGACGCTAGGGACAGTTCTTGCACAAAAGCTGAGACTTAGTAGTTCTACATGAACTAACCAAAGCCCGCAAGGTACCACCCTTAGTCAAGAAAGCACCTCAGTACAGCAATAGGCTTCCATGGTCTCTATCATACTTGGAACCAGCTAGTTTTATCTTAGCAAAACTAACTGCCAGCCAGCACTGATTGTCAGAACAGAATCTTGCCGCGGGAACACAGCAGCTCTTCACTGAAATGTTTCTCAGACGTACGATGGGCTTTCTGAGGACAATAGGAAAGAGTGAACCAAAGTCAAACAAGGATCACCGTGTTAACTTAAGATGCCATATAGTCAGGTTCAAGAGCCTGCTCTATCCAATTCAGATACGTTTCCTGTGTTTCTTATCTGCTCAGAAAGTATAGTAACTGTGTGGTAGAGCACGATCTGAGGTGGATCTTGCTCAACTTTTAAAAATTGTTTATAACAGCTATCTACTCATTCAGCCACAGAAAGAAGCTGACTACATCTTGGTGTGCAATGCATGCAGGTGGCATGTCTTAAGAATTCTTGAGACTTCCATATGAACAAATGAATGAATGAATGAACGAACTCCCCCGCCTTCTCTCTTGTCTTTCAAAAATAAAACCAAAAACCTAAAATATTTCATTTCCTATTAATGCAAATAGACAAATGTTAGACTGTGGCAGAAAAAAACTCCAAGATAATAAATCATTAGTTGGGAGACTCTAATTCCATCATATCATCTATGTAATGGGAACTGCACAGAAACCATCTAGACCAACCCTACAAAACTTGGAGGGTCCTCCTGTACCGACAGAATCTGTGGCTGGAATGATTCTGTTGCTTTGTACTCCATTTGCTCCATCAGAGCAATAGAAAGTCAGGGAGACTGCAAGCTAACAGGTAACTTTCGTGAAATATTGCCCACGTAGAGCATTAAGAAGTTGAAAGATCTCGACCACTCACACCATTTATTCCTTTGCTCAAAACAGTGAATATAAACTGTGCCAAAAAGGACAAAGGGTCCAGTAAGTGCTTCTCTACACCTATCCTGAAACTGTATCAGGACAACAGCACAGTGTTGATTTTATACAATTAAATGTTTGGATTCTGCTGCATATGACTCAAGAACTTACCTTGGTCACGACTCGTGCTTTTCAAAAATAACTGCTTAAACATTACTAATTGAGAGAAATAGTTAATGGGATGAGAAAGTCTTACTTCTCTAAAGCCTTAGCTCAAACCCAGGCCATGGCTGAAGGGGAATAGCAGGACAAAAGGTAGGTTTTGCATTGTCAATAGGGAGGCCAGGGACCACCTTTTGGGTAGGTTGCTTGTAACTACTCAAGCATACTGGTAAGAAAATTTGCAAGGCAACTTGAACTTCTGCTTGCCTTCCTTGCATCTATATTCAAAACCACCCTTATACCACTAACTTCGCTGAGGGATTTTAATGAAAATGAAAAGAATGCTAAAATGCCTGTACTTTTTTCTTCATTATGACAGGAACAAATAAAACTTTAGCGCAGTCACCAAAGGGTGAAGTAGTCAGGTGAAATTGAGTTCCACATAAAGGTAAAATCATACTCCCATAAAACGGCAATAAATGTAATTCAACACATAATGCAATTAATTGGCCCAAGAAACAGCCAACTGCTACAGCTTACAAAGGAAGCTGAGTATGAAACATCTACACAAGTTAAAACACAGAATCGTGATGCAGGCAAGTGTTGAAAAAGCAGATGAAAGAGTAAGCGTATTTTACTGCCAATTGTGTTTTTCACCAGACCTCTACTCATAGGGAAGAACAGAGGAGAGTATCAATATTTGTTCTCAATGCCATATGTTATATTACACCAGTTCTTTTAAATGTTAAGCTATTTTTAAGCAGTTCATTTAAATTGGAAAAGTCAAGTGTTCAGAAATGTGTCCTCTGTGCAGAATTCTTGACTGTGTACTAACTAGAATAAGACAAACACTGCAGAATATTTTCCATTACTAATTCAAGTTTCTAAATAAAACCACTTCAATATTGTTTGCATTCTAATTTTGTTGTCTTTGAACAGTCTAGCTAAGAATATCACTTTGAAGATTGGAGCAAGTATCGGAGTACTGCTGGAGAGTAATTTTTTGAATACACAAATTGAAATAATAGTATCACACACCTGATTAAGATTTACATTCAGGAAAAAGAACTGCAGTATGCAATGAACATGCCTAAAGCTAAAAAGCGTAGTTCAGACATCAAACGTTCAAAATGTGGCACAACCAGCCAGTCCGCATGTAGTTGTTAACACCATTCAGGAAATAATTCTGAATTCAAAATTGATTCAGAAAACTATAATCTGTTTCTGGACTTGACTTTAGTAGTTTTTATAAAACACTGACTGACTCTGTGACTCTAGTTATGGGTTTAAATACTTTTGCAAAGAAAAAGCGATGTCACGTCTTGCACATCTCATTCAGCATCTGGAACAAATACTCTAGGAGTTATGCTTGACCTCTAGGCCTGCCTACAGACTATAACTTCTTCAGGAGCGTTTTGCAGCATGTACCAAATTGGATTTAGGAAAAAAGAATCAATACAATAAGCTGAAATAAAAAGAAAAACAGAAGCCTTTCTGTTACAATTTTCAAACCTTCTCTAAAACACAATAGTAACTATATAGTTCAGCGACAGTCACATTTCCTTACTTATGAAAGCTGAGAAAGAAGTTGTTGCGACAATGAAAAATTCAAGCTGCCCTTTGTCACCTTCTTCCATATAGAGATGTTAATACAGTTTGTATTACATGTCTATTATGAACAGCTCATATATTTCAATGATGTAATGTCTTACTTCAAGGAAAGGAGAATGAAGACTAATAACTAAGACTAATAAACGATACAAGTGAAAAAGACAACTTACCATTATATGTTCAAGTAGAGAATCTATTGCAACTATATTATCAAAATACGTTCTGCAGAGAAAGAGAAGTCAGTAAATATTGGCATTTAGTCAAACACTTCCCAAATGGCTGTCATGGGCTCTTGTTTCACAACTGCTTAACAAGGGAGCCCAAATAGGTGAGGACAAACCTCTGCACCTTGAAAATCACTGACTGGCTTGCTTTAGCAGAAGGGAATTCAGAAACGGCCCTAGCTCTGTTCCTTTAAGCCATTATTCTACACTGACAGAAGTGTAGAATATTCTCTACAATATGCAGAATTTTCTCAGTAGAAGAGACTACCAAACATTCCCTGCCATGGATTGAATAGGCCCCTGCTGAGCAACACCAAGAATGTATCAAAATGCTTTGGCACCCTTTACACACTGAAAATTTTAAAAGGAGAAATAAAAGGGAAAGAACAGCAATCCAAAAGATTAAAAAAATTTCTTCCATTGCCAATATATATTATCTACATGCTTTCAAACTATCTCATTAGATTTATGCATAGAGGACTATGTACTGAGCACTAATGAAAACTACGATACTGTTGCTGAATTCACATTCTATTATCCCACCCTTAACTAGTTAAAAGGCAACAGTTTATAAAACTCTTAATGAGTCTCCTCTATCAACCCAGGTGTAGCCTGTTGAAGTTGCTGAAAAATACTGATCTTGTGACTTTAAAATAAAAAAAGTCTCTCAGTTTCACAGCAAAGTGGTAACTGTCCAAGGACAGTCAAAAATATTGAACGATAAAGGTCAAACTTATTAGTAAAAGAAGTCTAAATCTTTCACATGCCAAGTCTTAATAACCCTCGGATTACAATGTTCCCAGCAGACAGAAAGACATTGTCCCATGGCCTTGAACATATATACAGCTCAGTTCTGTTTGGGTCTAGCGGAAAGGAAATATATAATAGCCTAGTCTTACATTGTCAGGGACATGAAGAGGTGGAGCACTGCATACTATGCCCTTTCTGAAATGTTACAGAACATGTCCCAGTGACATTGCATGCTAACAATTTCCTCACTGAATAGGAAACCCTCTTTCCATGAAAGAAAAGGCACAGACCATTTCTAAGAGGAAACTAATTATTTTCTTGCTAGTGAAAGTCTTTACGTACATGAAGTTCATAAAGTTGTTATTAAATGATATCCCAATTTTGTGGCTCAAAACATAGGGTTTCTTTGTTGTTAAATCTAAACAATTCTAGCAATTGATAATGCTGTACGAGAGGTATTTGCTAAAAGAAATACATATTAAATATTTGCAGTATTTCTTGTAATTTTTATCTTAACAATTTAAAATAATTACAAAGTTCTTTAAAACAATCTCAGTACTATGTACCAAGAGTAAATTGCCAGCCCATAAATTTGGGTAGATTAATCCAGCGTTCTCTGGTAAACTAGCTCAGTACATCTGTTAGCAACACAAAAGCACCCTGGAAAGGAACATAACGGTGCAAGACGCTGCAGGAAGTGGGGAGCTCTGGCAAGGGAATGATGAGCGTGCCCTTTGGGAGACACACTCTGAACCTAAGCTGAAATAAAACCAAAGGTCATCCCCGAGGAAAAAAGCTAGGAAAAACACCTGGGTACAAGCAGCTTGCCCTCCTTGCGAGGGGCAGACTCCTCCCCGCGGTGTATCACTGCCCATTCCAGCCAGGTCGACTCGGCCACGTGCATTCCTAGCAATGGCATAGCAATCTTGGACATCCTCTAATCTCATCGGTTTGAGAATTGTTCATCAAGACCCACAGAAGCGTTTGCAACAGCAAAAATCCACGATATCTCATTTTTCCAAAGTATCATCAGTCCTTTATGATGCACTCAGAAATTCTTTAACCAACCAGTTTGATAAAACACTGTTAAGCACCCCAGATCGTGATTTACCAAAAGTACAACTCTGGTTTGTCTTTTAATTTATTGGCTATCTCTACTATTTAAAGACGCTAATAGCAGCAACAAAGAAAAAGGGATGAAGGAAGAGCAGACCACTAAAGACACTAAATTGACTTTGCAAGTCTAAGCCCAAGCTTTCATACTCTTACTGTGTTTTCAATTTAACCTCACACTTACTGTGACAAGAAATTAAAAGAAAACGCACTACATGCAGTTACAGTCTTTGAAAATGAAAACAGAGCCTCCAGAAACGCAGGGGAAGAACAATCGTGTGGCAGCCCTGATTCTTCCAAGGATACATCCCTGAAGTGCGTGTTCTTATGCGTATGTGTACGTGTACACATACATGTCAAAAAAGTGGGGGGGAAGCTGAAGCAAGCTAACTAACTTTTCATAAAGTCCTTTCAAACCTTCTAAAACTGGCCATGGAAAGAGACAGAAAGCCTATTTGTCACCTCTGAAAAGACGGCCACGTTTAACTCTGACAGAAAAGGGGGAAAAAAAAGACAAAAATGCCTGCAAAAGACCGCAAGAGTAAACAAATTCTGTAAGGTTTAATCGGATGTTACATTTTCTTCTGCACTGCTGAAAAAAAAAGTTTAACAGGCACACACCACTGCCACCCACATCATTCGTTCTTGTCTCTGTGCCGAAGTCTGCCCACCCTCCGAGGCGTGCCTTCGCACCTGCTTGTGAGCCACAGTGTAAAACACAGGTAGACGGGAAGAGCCATGTTAGAAAAGCTCATCAAAATAAATTGATGAGATTATAGTGCAAATCACACTTACTTCGATACATCAAGCAAGAAGTCATTCAGTTCAGTCTGCTTGGCAAGGCCCCGGCACACCTGGAAGCACAGATCGTGTTACCATTTGCTCCAGAAGAACACTGAAGTCAGAGAGAAACTGAAGTCACGCAGCCTACCCATTTCATTCATATGGAAAAACCACCACTACCAGTAAATACATGTGTTACAGCAGTATACAAAATTAAAAGCTGGATTTGTATGCTGGGCTTCAACCTTAGCTACCTAGCTGCTGAGTTAAAACTGTCAAATGCAAGTAACGTCTTTCTTAAGACTCTTTGAAAGATGCTGGTTGTTACACTTGCTCACGCGGCCTTGAAGGCTGCCACTGAATGTGGTTATGGAAGCAACTTGGCACCTCCTTATCCAGACTCTCAGCTCGTCTGAAAATGTTGAATATTTTGTTTGCTTTCTTCCTTACCGTACTTTTACCACTTTCTTCCAGGTTGCAAAGTAGCATGTAGACACAACTGAAGACTGACATCAGGCAAGTTTCAGTAAGCTAAGTAGCAGATGATATATGCTCAACTTTGTGAGAAATCAGCATGAATATGAACACAAAAAATAGTATGCATATTACATTTTAGAAGCAAAGTGTTAGATGAAGCAAAGCTTTGAACTGTATTTTTGCTTCCCCTAATTCCATACTCTGTATCTAAAGTACAATTGTACACCTGTATATTACCAGAGCAAGCATTGAGGCCAAAAAAAGAAAACAAGCCTCTACTGTTTGTACCTTTTACACAATAAAATATCACTCAGAATTAGTAATATCTTTCATCTATGCAATGCAGATTAAATAAATACGCAAAATATGACAAACTACATCCACAAGCCTTACTCTTGCATATAACTAGGTGTCCTGGTTTCGGCTGGGATAGAGTTAATTGTCTTCCTAGTAGCTGGTACAGCGCTGTGTTTTCAGTTCAGTA
>JAVKLA010000081.1:38319541-38340834 GCA_034782735.1 Sagittarius serpentarius
CCCATCCCTGGCAGTGTTCCAGGCCAGGCTGGACGGGGCTTGGAGCAACCTGGTCTGGTGGAAGGTGTCCCTGCCCACGGCGGGGGGGCTGGAACTAGATGGTCTTTCAGGTCCCTTCCAACACAAACCATTCTGTGATTCTATGACACTATCCTCATTTTATACATAGAAACTACGATAAAAATTTTGTATTAATACTGATATTTTAGCTCCAATTACCATTTGAGTACGAACTTCACAGCTCCCCGCACAGCCTGCAGAATGCCTTGCACTATGGCTTAGAGCTAGAGCGAGCCAAAGGGATCACAAGACAAGGAAAACTCAGGTGTGAGAGAAAAGAGACAGACTTCAGAGATCAATAGTTACCAATTTGGGCCCTGTGAGGCTGGGTAAATTACTAAACAGGGGCTGTTTTCTAGCATGGAATATTAAAGGTACAATTTGCATGTGAAAATTAAGCATCTGCTGTCAGCTGTAGAAAATGAAGTGATGATATGAGATGCATCCTCTCATAATTATCATTTCTTTATGCTGCAAATACGCAAGGCACATTAGAAAACATACTAAACAATTCAAAAAAGAACACGCTGAAATGTCCAGAAGCTAAGGAGGTGCAATATAATGCACCATATATAGGTACTCCTGCAGCTATGAAGGCACCTTAGCTGTAACGGATTAGCAGTTTTTTGGAAGGAGAACACTGGACTTCAGGCTGAGGGGCTAAAAAATGGTCAAAGAAAAGTATGGAATTCATAGCCAAAACAAGAGTGAAGTCTATCCAAGAAGAATCAGTGGTCCAACAGTTAGGGCCTTTAGTGAGTTCAAAAGAAAAGCACCCAAGATTCTGACAAAACCGGTAACTGACTATTTGTCTTGTTCTTAAGCAGAAAGTCAGGCAGTGATTGACAAGTCATTTCAGCATATTTATTTCATACACCTCATGCAGTTGGAAGGAAAGTTTCTTCTTCCACAGAGTAGCTCTATTGAATATGCACGGTATTTATTCCATTTTGATGTCTTGCATTATGGTACAAGTGCATGAAATCTTGAAATTTTCTGTTTATTCTGATCCCAAACCTCAGCCTTATTCTTCAAACCCATTTTACACTCACAGCTTCTTTAAAGAGTGGCCTTTAGCAATGAAAGACACTGGAGAAGTTAGAATGTTTATTTTCCACATGAATTGCAAGAATGTGCTACAAAAAAATGCAACACACACACAAAACGCAAACAACAAAAAACATTAAATCAGAACACTGAATCTGCCAGAAGCAGCCTGCTCAATTTACCAGAATGAAAAGCTCCATTTTTTCTTACTTTCTTATAATCTAATAAAATAAAGATACATATAATTATTCTTAAATGAAAACTTACTTTCACAGTTATGTGCCTTCATAAGCTTCAGTTTCATATTTTTACATGCACTTAAATAGAATGAAAAAGAACATTTTATATAACAGATCCAAGAAAAGTACCCCATGATCTGAAAAAAGCACGTTATTCTAATAAAACTGAAGAAACCACAGTTCACGATTTATTTAAATCTGTGTTCTGACATAAAATCTTTGTTTAAAAAAATCAAAGCAGCTAATAAAAGGTTTAGGATATAAAGGGCATAGAAATACTGAAATAAATGTCTTCACAAATGTTTGACCTGTTACACTATATGCTTATAGGAAAAAGATTTACTATTAAAGAAGTACTTTCATAGTAGGAACAGTAACACTACAATGTGTTCAGTACTGAAAAGGTGGTTCATATTGCAGAGCATTGCAAAAGGTAGGAGATGAAACACAATGTTTAAAGTCTCAATTATGTAGTCTAAGTAGTGGAATGAGTCAAATTAAATTAACAGGACACTGGAGACCAAAGTTGATCTCTCCAAAGATTAACACTTTTATTCACACCGTTCTTCTTACTTAAGAAAAAGTAAGACGTATTTGGTTCTTTACGCCAAGACAGCAATGTGTGACGCTTAGCAAAGTAACTGTGTTATTTAAATTACGTGTATGAAATGTGCTTCTCCACACTGGTCTCCTGAGTCATGCCCATAACTAAATATAAAACAATGCACAAATCCTTCTCTTCTCAGAAACAGTTTCTCAAAATAAAATACAAGAAAGAAAGACAAAACCAAACAGCTACTTTCACCGGAAAACAAAAAAACTCACTCCTTCCACACATACATATTTTTCTCCAGAAAAGGCCTTTACTGGATCTTCAATGGCCAAAAAGCTGTGTTGACACCACGAAGGGTTGCCACCAAAAGGTGCTTTCGCCAGCCTGCTCTTTCCTGGGTCCTTGCGTAAGCATCAGTTTGGCTGGTAAACAAACCCCACTGTTGCTACCACCCTGAAGCACTGCTGTGAATGGGCGTCCCTATATTGGAAAAAGCTTGTGGACATTATTTTACTTCCAGTGATAAAAAGAGTTTTGCAGTAGCAATCCCTTTCGGCTTCTTATGGGAAGCTACAAACCCCACTGCTAAGGGGACAGTGATGAAAAAACTCTTCAAACTACCCAGTAGGTTCTAAATTTGGCACTATTCCTCCTGACTCTGTGCAGGTAAAAAAGTATGACCGTGCAAGGACAGACCTCCACCTAGACCTCAAACAACAACCCTTGATCTCCAAGGCCATGGTACAATTGATAATCTTATCCTGACGGTGCAGCACTATTAAAAAGAAAGAAAAATCTTTTTCATAACTACATATAAGCTGCAATTAGTCCATAAGCTTCTACCATTCCACACTGACTTTATACATAAACCTAATAAAGTTTCATGACTGTTGATGCATTCCATATACAATCAATGTAAATCTGAATGAGTTCAAACATTTATTACCAATGAAGGATGTGGAAATTTCTCAAGTTTTGTTGGTTTTTTTTTTTCACGGAGCTTTTGAATCTCAGAAGACATCAATGGCAAGGTCAGGCAAACAAAACGCAGCAAGAACAAAAACGCTGTGCTCTGCTCTACTATGGCATGTCACTGAAATATAATCTTTGAGGCATCCCACAGACACAGCTTTAAGGGAATCTCTTTAATTACCACTGCCCAAAACCACCAGGTTTTTCACATCACCTATCCAGCTCACAGTTCATGTTTCTCCTTTTGCTTAAGGAAATACTTATAAAATAAAATATACTGTAGTAATAATAAAATTTGGGGCTCACCTACTCTCTTCTAACCATGAATTCTTTTAATTTGCAAATCCACATTCAAATCATCCTTCACCAGCCCAAAGGGTAATTAGAAATGTTACCATGCAGACATCAGAAATATTGTAATACAGCTTCACAAGTAAATGAAGAAATGGATAGATTGGGCCCTTTCAAATTACCTGCACTTCTTCAGTGCGTTTGAATATTTTACTTCAAAAACAGACCAACAGTTTGCATTTCTGGTAATGACACTGAACAGCGACTAATAATCATCAAATCATTGGCTTTTCAACTACAACTTAAACGATATATAGTCAGTAAAAAAAGGAAATATGAGAATATAAAGTCCCATAATTTCCCAAATGCTATACTGATCACTCACCATACAGTAAAAGGAAAAGGTCGAGGAGACAGCAGGATGCCTGTGCACTGCTCACAGTACCTTTTGCTGCTACAACCACTTGCAGTGAGAAGGTAAGCCAGTCTCAGAAAGAGATAAACATGAATAGCTCTTCACTGACATTGCAACATCACTGTCTCTCTCCTGGCAAAAGTTAAGTAACGAAAGATAAGTAGTGTAGACAGAGCAGTAGGTATCTCTACTGTCAATGAGGGAGAAGGCAACCAAGATGGGAGAGTCACTCTGGGTTTGATAAACTACCAAAAGAACAAACAGTGGCTGGGAGAGCGAATCCTTTGGAAGCTTCCAGCTTCGTGCATTATGGCACCCGGCAGCCCACGGGATCCTGCAATTCCCTATTTTGATCTGTTTCCCCTCCTTCCAGACAGAGACAGAATCTCCTCACCTACACCAAACTCCACTACCCTATTACCAGTCTTTTTCCAACAAGTTCCATATGGTGACGGACTTCTTTCTTTAAATGTAGTTAGGCAGGGGAGCACTGAAGTCTGACACCAGAAACCTCCTACACCTTGTTGGAACCTCAGAGCAAACGAGGTGCTTCCTTTTCTGCCTTCTGTGACGCGACAGATTGTTCCAGCCCAGCCCCAAATCTTCAAAACGACTCCTTCCCTCCTAGTTTAATCACTTAATTCACTTTGATAAAGTCTCCTACCAAACAAACTCCTATTCATTTGGACTGATGTTTCAGTGGGGCTTTACTGTGACCACAGAGAGCGAGAGGTGCTTAAGAAAACCAAACTGAAACAAAACAGAAAGTCCAAAACAAATGACAACCATAACAAAGGTTCTACCACTGGTGAACACAGACAAACGTAGCAAAATTCACCCTTTCGTATTTCATAGGCACTTTAGGTATAGGCAACACATTGTCATCTCTAATGTCTTTTTAAAATGCTGATAGATTAACAAGTCTTCCAGTCTACAGGAATGCAGAATGACGTACATTGTAATCAGTTCTTGAGGGGTACCAACGTGACAGCATTCTCAGTTCACAGCTAAACACAGCAAACTTGGCTTAGTATATACCCAGTATGTTTGGCTTTATATATATATATATATCCAATAAGCTATAATACCATTGCTTTTGGTGCTCTTTTCTTGGTGCCAGGTCTGTTGAAATTATGAAGTAATTTATCTTGAACCTCTTTTACTGTGGCTGAAAAAACCCTCATCACTTCTCGTTTGTAACAGCTAGGAGCATGCACCTGAAGAATTACTGATCTTCATCTTGTCATGCTGTCCTAACTTGGCCCCACGGTTGGTTCTTCTAGTGAAAATCTAATGCTCGACAGAGGAAGCAGATTAAAATCCCAGTAAAAGAAAAGATGAGGAGGAGCAGCTCAAGTCTCAGAACACAATACCATCAGCACCTCCTGACAGATATTCTTACACTGATAAGGAAGTACCTGCAGTTTTCAGGCACTCTCAGTCTTTGGCTCTTCTGATGAAGATGTCCACTACAGGTGCAACTGCTGCTGTTTTTCTAGTGGCTGTTGGTATGCAGGCCGTGGGAATCCGGCACAACACCAAATCGCAGCGCACCAAGGCGAGAAACCATTCAACTAACCATATAAAGTTTGTCAGGGCTGGATTGGAACTGCTAATGTGTTGCTCATCATTGCACAAACTGCTCAGTTGTTTCTTCTTTTTTTATAATACTTCTTATAACTAAGCAAATACCAATCATAAACTGATTTTTCTAAAATTTCCTTGCAGAAAAGGGGTCTGGATAAGAATCAAGTGTAATGATTAGAATGAGGACTGAAGTACACACATGACAAGCATTCCATTAACAAACTGGTTTGGTGGTAAGGCTGACTGGAGCCTGATCTAGTTTCTTCCACAACGAATTCTGCTGATAAAACTGGCCCTAAAAATGCTTAATGGAAAATCATTTAATATTCAGCTGACATTAAATGAAAGCCTTAATACTAAAGCATTGCTATACGACTTGATGCTTGGGAACAAATAGACATTAAAGAGAAATGGGAATTAAGCAAGTTGCTATCAAGTGAGCGTAATGGTTTTTGCTGCTCCCATTCTTCTCTGTTCAGTAACAGTTTTTACTCTTGGTAAAGGACGTAACAACCTACATGCAAGACCACACAGCCTAATGAAAAAACTATTTGCAGACAGGTATAAAGGCTGTGCCCTAAGGCAAGAGTTTTTTTCAGGAATAAAACTCAGCACAATAAGCAATGATCACCAAGAAAACCAAACAAACACAACTAACTTGGGAAGTATCCGCAGGCAAAAACCTTGGATTTGTAAACTGGCTAAGCTGAAGTAGTAGCCCAATACTACCATGCTAAAATCTTAAAGAGCTATAGGCAATTACGTCCTGGGTTTAAACACAAGTGCAGCAATCCTACTACATGAAGCACACAGGGATAAAAGAAGAATAAAAACCCAGCAATTACCTCCATTGTTTATTAAAGCTTCTTAATTCCTTCTTGATAACTGACAGTGTACTTGACAGGAGATTTGCATTATTAAACTACACAGTGTGTAAAATTGCTGGATACCTATGAAATGGAGACGATGCACTTACATGCTATAAAACAACTAGCAGTTGTGGGTTGAGGGTTTTTTTTTTTTTTGATGTTTTCATCCTTCCAAATGGTATCATTTTGTAACTGCACTTCATTCCTGGAAATTTTCCAGTTGATTTACGCAACTAAAAAACACCACAAGAGTTACACCAGTTCATTGATACAGAAAACTAAGCTGACATACCTCTCTTCCATCCCTTTCATTTTAAGGCATGGTCAGCTAAGCATTTTTCTGAAAGATGTTTATCCAGACAGTTCTCAGACACCTCCAGGCATAAGGATCCCCGAGCTTTCACAAGCAGCATACTGTGGTGCTTCGTTAACAGCCACAACTGGGGAAGCTTCCCTAATGCCAGTTCCAGCCCACTACTTCTTGCCCTACACACCGTAGGTACAGAGAAGACATGATTCCCTTCCCCTCTGCCTTATCCAGGCACACCTTCACCCCTCAACTTTCTTTTCTTTAGACTAAACAGTATCAGTTCGTTGGTTTCCTGACCATTCTCCCTGCTCTCTCCTGCACTCGCTTCAGCTCCTCCAATTTTTTCTTAAAAGTGCGGTGCTTAAACCAGGCCTATTATTCCACCTGAGACCTTAGCAGTGGACAGAGGAGTGGGAAAACTACTTTACACGAAGGCTAAATTTCTGCTTTTGCTATGTACAAGTGTCTTTTTTTACTACAGCAATGATATTGCTGACTCATGTTTACTTTCAAAATTCACTGCAAACCCCAGAATCTCTCAAAGTCATCAACTTCCCTACACAGAGAGAGGGAACCTGTGGAGAGCTCGGCACTTGTCCTCACTGAGTCATTGTCCAGTTTCTTCAGACTTTCTTTCCTAAGATCATTTTGAATTCTAGTCCGTCCCTACAAACACATCTGCCGTCCTTCCCAATTTCATGCAATATGCAAATTTAATGAGCCTATATTCTTCCTTCACCCATGCATTAAGCAATATTCTGAGCAAACCCAGACCCAGGATAAATCCTTGAGGCTTTATGCAAAATACCCTCCCATTCTGATAGCGAACCACAAACAGCTAGTCTCTGTCTAGTTTTCGAGCCAGTTCTGCATTCTGCCTATAGTATATTCATCAAGACCATATTCCATAAGTCCATTTACCTGAATATGATACGAAGTAGGGCCAAAATTTCACTAAAATAGATCTTGACAGTTATTTATCTAATTTCTTTCAGTTTGATAATTTATTGACTCAGAGTTAAAATTTGGACATTATTAACTCATCAACAGCTTTCCCTCTCTGCTGTTCCCTCACTATGCACTGGCAAATAAGAAAGCAACAGATTTCTTCCACTTTATCTATAAAAAGAGTACCTGATGTTAGAACTGATTCAAGGATAGGGACGAAAATTTTCTGAATTGACTTGCAGCTAGAAGGGTTTCACCTGGAAACATGTTTAAAAGACTCAATTTCAGAGAAGACGGCTACACATTCAAAATAACGTACCTTAGCCTGGCACAAAAACCTGAGCCAGTTAGCAAGCAGATGTTTTTCCAGTGGTTCTTAGTAATTCAAATCACCCACCCCATAAGGTCACTAGGTGGCACTGCACATCAAGCTGCAACAATTTCTGCATGACCAGAAATTCTGGACTAGCTTAGTAAGATACACCCTGAAGCACAGAGTATGTGCACATATTTGTGGCCTCACATAATTATTTCTTACAATAAAGCTATTGGAAATTTCTATCTGAAGCAAGGATGATCTGTCTGTCAACACAATTTGCAGTTTCAGGAACTAAGTAACACTCACAAGACCTAGTAAAAGCTACTTTAAGCATATGCCCATTAAATTCGAAGTCATACATCCTTACGTAGGAATCACAATGTAATCATGAGGTGAATTACTCACACAAATAAGGACTATAAACAAGAAGCATCTGAAAAATCAGACAATATAATAATACATTCGGAACTCTGTAGCTGTTACAAGTATTTTAGAAATACTGCCTTGCAAAGATGTCAGCTTATGGGTTTAAACCCATGCCCAGCTACCATGGTACTTAGGCACGATTTACACACACACACACACCCCCCCACACACACACACACCCCATCCAATACGAGGATTTCCATAAATCCTTTAAGTCATGTTTGAAGATGATCTTCAATTAAGATCATAACATGAGAATTATGAACTATATATTCATCCCCATAAGGAATAAAACAGAAAACTGAAATAAAGTCAAGTCCTGTGCTGCAGAGTTGTGAAAAATTCCTGTTTGATTTGGAAGTGTTTCCACTCTCCAGTATAAAGTATTTGCCAAATGGTGTCATGTACCTTATGAATAAATCATTTTATTTGCATAACTGCACTAACCCATGGACAAAGATAATTTCTTGGATAAGGAGAAAGTTCAAGAACCAGAGGCAGTAAGGGCACAGGTCTGTTCAGACCACTCGACCCTGACGAGGAAGCTGTATTGTTTCTAGTACCTGAGTATTTTGCAGCGCATTCTACCCATACGTACAGCATGTGCAAAACCGGATTCTGATGCCCAGGGCAACGTTATGGGGAAGGACGGAGTTGGGCATGTGAGCGGTACTTACCTGCCTGGAGGCAATCCTTTGGAAAGCAGAAGCAGACTACCAGAACGCCCTTTGCAAGGAGCGTGAGGAGTGCTAGCCCTCCCCAGCAATTTGAACAACCGGAAGGTCGCTAAAATAACTGAGTGGGCCATGCTCGTTCTGGCACCAGTTCTGGGTGATACTTGCACGAAGAAACACACTGTAACCTGCCACTGCAGCGGCACCTTCCGTTTCAAGCAAATTCACTCAAGTAGAGATCCTGAAGGCATTCGACCTGACCTGTCAGCCAGAAATTACCTTGTCCTTACGGTTTTATCCAGCTCTAACACAAGTCAGGACATAGTTTTGTATACTTCAATAGACAGAAAGAAAATAAGGCCATAAAGAAACTTTATATATGGACGGGTATTTTAACAAACTCACATTTGTGCTGTTAAACTCCAAAGGAATTTTTTCTAAAACAAGGTCCTCCTTTAAAGGCCAGCGCATCATCTGTGTTTTGCAGAAAGAAAAGGACCAGCTAATCTAGAGCTTTTCTCCACATTAAATAAATTTGCTTTCAGTTCTACTATAGTTTTCATGTCAGGGAAGTGCTGTCCATACTAAAAATTTCACCAAAGTAAGATTTACAATGAATTCTTAGTAATCCATGAAAAAAAGAAATGCAATGATATGGCAATTCTTTTCTCTCAATATCAAGGAATAATAGCACACAGTATGCAGTAATCACTTGCTGGTTTTTATTTTGTAAATATCTAGAACTACTGTAGAAGAAAGTTATCTTCTATCCTAATTAGAAACTCACTATTTAATCCAGGCTAAAGGTAGTTACAGAAATCTCGTATTGCAAAAACGTTCCTTAGCTGAGATTAACACGTCAGGATTCTCAAATTTGGACTTCTTTAAACGGGCACAAGTCTACCTACACGTATTTACAGCGGGAGCCAAAACGAAGAGGAGTTAATGCTTTTGGTTCAGTTTTGATCCTAAGTTCCCTTACAGAATATAGTCAGAACACACATCACTAAACGTTACAAAATCATTGGGGAGAAAGTAGGGATCTGCTTATTAACAGGATCCCTCCCTGTTACAATCCCCTCCCAGTACCTAGTTCTCAAAAAGACATACACACACGCCAGAAGAGCTGTATTCAGGCACAGGTTATTTCTTCGAAAGCATGGTGGAAATAACTGCTACATCAGGTCTAGTTCAGAAACACAAGGCTGCTGACTGGATAAATACAAGCAGATTTATGTATACTTCTCAAGCTACCAAACAAAAAGCCAAATGATGAAATGGAAAAAAATAATCAGTTTTGGTGAATTTGCGAAACTTAAGTCATGAACTAAGCAACAAAAAATTAAGCCACCAAAAATAGAAGCCGTTCTTCAACGTGCGGCCATAGGTGTTCTGCAACGACTTTGTCCAGGCTAATGATAGGAGGTTTTATCATTCTTGAAATTTCAGCTTAAAGAATTAGCTCCTTTCTGCCATTTGTGCTATGCAGAATCTTTTTGTTTCCATTTAAAAAAGATATTTAATAAAATTAAATAAAAATACATTGCCAGTATTTGCTGGACAATGGTTAATCTCACTTGGACACATCCTTTAAATTAAATATTCAAGAGACAAAAGTAATCCAAATTAATTTTCAATGACAATTTGTTACAAAAAGTAGGCTAACGCATTACCATTTAGTTACAAGACTACAAACATGAGTCTGGCCCAAAGCCCACTAACGGGAATGGAAAATCTCACACTAACTTCAAAGGACTTGAGATCAGTCCCTATAATAACTACATGAAGAACATTCCATTTTGGGAGATGCAGCTACATAGCAGTGGTTAATAAAGTCAATGTGTGTTTTTAGCGGTTGGAACTTTTTTCAGGAAAGAGTTATACTGGGAAGCAAATAGATTCAACTGCCAAACAGGCTATTTAAAAAAAAAAAAAAAAAAAGCAGTAGGTCATAAAGTGCCAGGGCCCTCAAGGTATCGGAAGACTGGGAGGAACCCCATGTTATGCCACACTAATCTAACAGGAAAAACCCCACCATAGTACAAATTCTCTAGGTCTCAAGCTGTGAAGTTAATTTGACTGCAATCTTGTACGAAGCCTTCAGAGATGAAGGGGCTCAGCCGGGCAGCGCTGGGCGTTCAGAAGGGATGGCCGCCCTCCCTGCAAGCTCCGGCCGCTGGCGGCAGGAGGAAGCTCTTCAGCGACCGTTTGCATCATGCCCCACCCATGACAGTGGACGCTGTCAGCTACTAATGAGCACCAAAGATTGCATTCGCAAAGGATGAAAAACTTGTTACCAAAATTACACCTCACAGTGAAAGGGTTATTAAAAAATATATGCTCTTTACATACTTACAGAATTCATTCAGAGTAGACCCAGTTTCTGAACAATGAAATGGGTTATCTTTATTATATAAAAGAATCATTAAATGAGAAAAAAAAAAAAAAAACACAAAACCCATTTCCATTTCTTTTAGGTAATTTCTGTGTGGGCCTTCTTCCATATCCTTCAAATTAGACACTATCTTTTTGAATAAGTAAAAAATACTCTCAGTCAACACTCAAGTCACCTGCAGGTTTGTACATCTACAATCCTGTTTCCATTATTTCGAAAATGACATTCTTTCCCTTTTTCAGAATTCACTTATTTCACAAAGAGCAAAGGAAACTGGCTAATGGACTATACAAAAATAAACTATTAAAACTGCCTGTGTAAAGTAAGGAAACAAAAACAATGAGGAAAATATTTTCCTCTCTAGTCATTTTTCAGTAAGAAAAGTTTAATTGGTTTCTTGAACCAACAAAAGACATAAAATTTCTGACAAACTGATTTTTGAGTTGATGGAACTGACTGAAGTATAAACTGCATTTCCTTCTCGGTAGCCAGTCAAAAGTAACAACAAAATCTTGTATAATGGTAACTGTAAAAATTAATCTGGATAGAAAAACATGTTATGCCTTCTAAATGCCAAATAACAAAACGCAAATACTGGACTCACTGGTATTCAAATTATTGCATCAGAAACTAATTCCATTCATAAATTTTAAATGTACAATTTATTTTATGCTAACTAAAATCTAAATCTGAAATTTACATTATCTCACTATCATGTTGCAGCTGGCAGTTAACAGAAGACCTGATAACGTTTTTAAAAAAAAAAAAAGTCAGAGAGATAACTAGATGACAAGAATAGGCTACGCAGAGAGTAAATCCAAGTTAAGTTTTCTCTTTGTTGAAGACAATAATGGGGCTAAATCACAAGTTAAGTTGCTACAGTCGAAGAAACAACAGCACTACTGCCAAATCTTTAAAAAAAAAATTAAAAAGGCCAAGGATCTAAATGCAGGAAACAGTTCTTCATTTCCACTATGTTCAATAAATTTCTATTTTACAGAAATAAACATAACATAAAGCTAATATTCAGCACTCAGATAATATTTCCTGCTAAATGACGTGCAAAATACAAATTAAAATATCATTTTCAAATTGGAAAATGCACTTGTACCTGTACAGAAAAGCAGCACTTTAATCCAGTATACTTACATTATTGCATTCTCCCAGGAAATATAGTGCAAATCCATCAGCTTTTGTAGCTGCCAAAGCAATAATAGAAGAAATAATTGTACTCACAGGGGGAAATTGAACTTACACAAGATCTCTGAGGTGAAACCACAGATTCAATTCCACTTAGGACAAACATCTAAAATTCTAAAGGTGAAGGCCTGATGCTGTGTCCCTTGAAACTTCCCAGATTCTACAAAGTTAGAGGTACGAAATAATTCTCGTTTTCCCCATTGTCACTACTGCATTCTAGAAGATAATTAGAAACAACTCCTCTATACATCTTACTCTTATTCCAAGGTCTAATGTCTGTAAATTCAAATTAATTCACATGACAGTATAGAAGTAACATAAGAACATGCAGTTACAATACAATCAGCCAGGTAACATTACAATTTGCACAAGTAAAATAAATACCATTCATAGATGGTAAGTTGTACTTTGTCCTCGCCTTAAGATAGAAAATGATGGGAAAATAAAATGTTGCAAATATTGCCATAAAAACGTATTTCACAGCAAACTCTTTCTATTTTGTGCACCCCCCCACATTAACAACACTGACACACACCAGAAGGTTTATACTTGTCAGATTTCTGCCAGATTCAGCCTGTTGTATGAAACAAGTTCCTTCAGCTCTCAAAAGTTTAAAGTTAACCAACCATCGTAACTTCTTGCTAAAATGAAAACTCTCAAAATCAGAAGAGGATATAGCAGTCAATGTTTTTTACCTTACTTTACACAACAGACTTTTGATACCTTGAATGTAAGTCTGTCTGTCTTTCCAACAGTTAATAATCGTTCTAACCAGTAAATGTACGTATCTGATACCCAGGTTTTATGAGTGAACACAAGAATCCATTTAGTACATTTCAGGGAAGTGATTATACTTGTGTGTGATCAAATCAGTTGGCTTTCTGCATTTCTTTGTCAAAAGGAAAAAAATCCCACGGTGTGGTTACTTGCTTATTGTCAACTGGGTAACACCAGTGAGAGTTCAGGGCATGGTAATTTTCATTCAGACTTTAAATCCTTCAGCTGTCGTATGTAAGCATATTGAGTTACAAGGCAAATGAGCACTGTAAAGGAAATGTAAAACAAAACAAAACAAAAAACTCATTTGCTTTACAAAAGAAAAAAAAATTGTAAAAGGTAAGCAGAATCTGTCTCCTATAGCTTCTCACTTGGTGTGTATTAACAAAATCCAGTCTGATTTGCTGTGGCCTGGACATCAATATCCAAATAACCACTTAAACAAAATCAGTAAACAGAAGAGGTCCTTTTAAAACATCATGTATATAAAACACAACTATTACTCATCATTACAAAACGATGAAGTAGCAGGGGTGGTAAAACCTTTCTAAAGAGCTGACAGAAAGCCATACTGAACAAAGCTACTGATACTTCCTAGTGAAGTCTGAGTACATCCACCATCCACTCTGGCGAAAAAGAAGCCAAATTACACTTACATTCTTATTGGGAACTTTTTTGGTTTTATTTTTTAACTTTTGATCATGCATAGTATTTTCTTACCACAAAAGGTACTTACATCACAGCGAAAAAAATAAACAACGGAATGTAATATGAGATCACACAAAAGATATGCCCTCTTTCAGTAACATCTCATTTCGTTTCAAAAGGAGTTCAAGTATGCAGTGATATTACTGATAGATTCTTTTTTACTTTCAATATTGACATTGCAACACCATTGTAACCAGAATAGTCAATTCTTTGGTTCATTTAACAGGGGACTCTAATTTTGCAATTGGACACACAACTGTCTCCAAAGATGAAATTCATTTAAGTGCAGTCAAGGATTCACTGAGGGACAGAAGGCGAAGTAAGTTCATACTGAGACAACATCCAAAGAAAACACTGTTATCCCTCAATACCTGTCTTTATTAACTAAACCACGTAAGAAATGTGCTGTGCACCAACGCTAAGTAACAGCTCAGAGACATCTGATTCTCTTTCTTACCTATTTTAATGATGCTGCTCAGTTCATACAGAAGTAGTTGGTTATCTCCTCCTGTATCCAGGCGCTGTTCGATGTAGCTGTTCAATTCGTACACTACACCTTGCATATTCGTATCCTGGTACTATAGAAGCAAAGACAAGAGTAACATTTAAGAATAACTCAGATGTACTTTGCAGGGTTCTAACATACAAATTCATTAAAAATAACACACTGAGACATCAATACCAAGTCAATCGCAACTGCCCTAATCCAGCTGCCTGAAGAACTCGTTGACTGCCAAGCAAGAGGCAGAGCACTCCACTCTGTGCTCCGTGAGACGTCTGTTCAAAGTGTACCGAGTACACCACCAAGCAATTAGCAATCACCTAAACTTGGCCAAGGTGATGTGAGAATGTGTCAAGAAGGAAACCGAGAGATGTGACAATCGTAAGGTAAGTAACCTTCAAGTCCTTCCTTTTAGGCTCATACTCCACCACAAAAGGAGGCAACTAGCCGCCTCTGCCAGCATCTTCCACCTCAAATTCGTGAACCAAATGACAGAACCGTGCCAAGCACCAGAGCTGCGAGGTGGTAGCTTAAGGAGCTCAGCCTTTCAAACACAGCAGCAATTAACACCAACAGACCGAAGGACCGAAATCGCACGAGTCAAAATCACGCTAGCCGCTGTGGCCTAATAGGCATTTGTTTCAACAGAAGACGGCAGACAAGGCCAGAAAGAGATTACAAACCAGTTAGGATATTTAGGTGAGTGCAATGGGGTGCTGGCTGCTGGTGTGATGAAACAGCACGACATGGCTAAAATCTGGTAGGAAAGGAGATGCAGCCTCCCTTCAGGGGCCCAGCTGCATTTGCTGATCCGGTTCCTGAGTCCTGAAACCAAGTCTGGAAGGGCTGATAAAACTGGCAGTAAACGTGCACGTGTAGCATGACAGCATCATGAATAATAATTTCACAGAAAGCCGTATTTGGCAATAACTAAAGATTCATTACCCTGCCCAAAACTGGTAATGTGGCAACTGAAGAAAGTAATATGGTCAATTACTTATTGAACTCAGTGATGCAGTAAATTACATTGCTTAAGCTAAAAATGATGCTGGTGATATTTAGACAAATTAATGTTGCTTGAAAGAATACGACTTATACTCCTGCTCATTCATACTTTAGAGCCAAATGTAATACAGACCAGACTAATGTAAACAGTACTATGGAAAACGCCACGGAAGTTCAGAGCACCACAGTCCACCCACCACTCCCGCGTTGATGTGCACATATGTAACTCTGCTCCGCATGTCTCTAGATCTTCTCCCCCTGTAACTTTGGGTAAACATGTACGTAACACTTACTGATGGATTAAGCACATAATTTACACAATATATTCCACAATATAACTTTTATTCCCACTATTACCTTCATGTACTTCTACATACAACACACTGTCACGAATACAGAGCATAGGGCCATATATTTAGGATACATTTGGCTTTTTGATCTCAAAAAAAACCCCAAAACTCCACCAACAAAAAACCCAAGTGCTTGCTGGATAGTATCAATTCCCGTTTCCTTTAAATTAAGCAGATCTTAATCTTGACTTTAAAATGGCTCCTGAGAACATACAATCTTTGCCGTGAGCACTTCTTAACACACGGTCTTCTATTAACCCATTGGCTCCAGATGGACATATTAGAACATTTGAGACCTAGGGTGTCCAAAATGTTCTCAATGGGTAACAAATTTCACACTTAATAATTCTTTCTATAAATCCATGTGATGATTATAAATTTTGACAGCGATGTCAGGTCACACTGCATACATGCATAAACTGCTGTAAGTCCTGAGTTTACAACACAGCATGCCATTACCATTTTCAGCACCGTATGGCAGCTGGCAAGCTTCCATTGACTGTCCTCTGTTGTGTCCCACATTTACTGCTGTACGATTCTTCAAAGGGAGAAAACAATAGCACAGTTTCATGAAAGTGGAATTTTTTATACTTATGATATAGCCGTAAGTAGCCATGTAACAGGAAAATGGTGAATGAGAGTCTACATTACTCATACGTGCTAACCCGTATCTGCAAAAGTACGTGTAGGCACATATTCCTAAAGCAACAACAGCTAATCAAGCACACACGCACAAAGCCTTTATCATGTGGAAAAATGCCTTCTCAGAACATGGAAATGAACAGCTATCTCTTCGCCTGTGATGCACAGTCAGGATTTAAATCAAATCTTCAAAGGTTAAAGATAATACATTAAGGGAACGCATCATCAAAATGAGCCCACTGGCATAACAGCCGTGGCAGAATAACAACTTTCCCCGAAATCAAGCAGCAGTTCCACGTGCATAGTAATTACATAATAAGCTATGTGCCCTTTATCCTCACCTCTGCAACATACGCTTGCAAGCATTTTTGTAAGCAGGGCAAATCATTGCATGCACCCATGTTACTAAAAAGACGGTAGCTGCGTAATACATACAGTTGTAATACAGCAGATTTCTATTACTGACAGTCTGTGGATCTGCAACTGGCCAGATGAATAGAATTTGTCCAGATTCACAGTCAAGGAATTCTATAACTTAGATCAATCACCAGCAAAGAATTACTTTGTCATGCTGTAAAATGGTTTTATTTTTATTACAGTGGAGTGAAAGAGGTTTATTTATTTGGTTCTAGGCATTTTAGATTGGATAACCACAATTATGTTTGGTTGAAAAGCCACAATACTCTTTATGAAACCCTGTATTTAAACACTGAATAAGTCATCAGCAAACCTCAGTACAAGCACTATCCAATGCAGTTGCTAATACAGACCTGCGCATATTTGGTGTAAAGCTTACTTTAAGAAAGTATTTCCTCAAAAATATTCAACACACTCGGTAGAAAAAGAGTGTTTGTCATCAGATATAGCGTAAGTACTGTTGCTTAATTTGTTACAGTAGTTTAGTTTGTACTTTAAACACTATTAATACTCAGCTGCTTTTACTTAATCTGTTCTTCCCGTTGCTGATTTCCTTCTGTTTAAGATTCAGTGTCTACAAGTATTTTGGCATATTTACTGTAAAATTCTGAATTTCAATGACATTACATTACAATAATTCAAGTGGACTAAACACTGGTTTAGCATTATCATACCGGCATCATATTTCTAGTAGCTGCGTATATTACAATGCTACGACAAAGAACTAACAATTAAGAAGGGAAATCCTGTTATAAATATTCATATTCAAATCTATAATATGAAAGGAGGACATTTTTGCAGGATTTATATAAAAATATTTCTATGGTTATTTGTCTTTAGAATATTGTGGTGCAACAGAAGACAGCAACCCACGACAGGTGATTTAAGAACAGTAATGTGACTTAGTTCTAAACAAAGAGGCCGAGAACCACAAACATTTTATTCCATGAAAGGAGATACTGAACTATCATAGAGTGTGATGAATTTTAAGCATTAATTCAGAACAATTAAGGCACAAAAAAAAAAAAAATTTCAAGGACACAATTTAATATCTAAAGTAAATTTTATGTATGACAAACTGAAATGAAGATTAATTTCCCTGCTTTCATGCTTATAGGGTAGCTGTGCCAGGGGCACTTGCAGAAAAGAAAAAGCCCTTCTGCTACAGCAAAAAGCCTTCATTAATACAGCACAGGGTGAATAAGTGCCAACATAATCCAGAAGTTGATCTGTTTTCTCTGCAACTTCTTAAAATGTCTTCTGAATAGCAATGAGAAAGAGCAAGTTCCTACGCAATACTTACTCCCTACTAGAGAGCTCTTTCTCCACAGCAACAACTGCCTGCTTCTGCAACAGAAGCACGTCCTTTTACAGACCTCATAGTGTAGGACGTTATCACAGGCTAGAAAGAGTTAGAGTAAACGAACAGCCCAAATTCCACGTAATGTGGAGAGGGATGGCCAAATGGACTTTGGGGATGCAGAACTTCATTGGATGAGGAGAGAAAAAAAAACCACAACAAACCGGTCCACAAACTATGAAAGCCACAAAACATAGTGGGAAGTGGCCACATCCAGCGAGATTCCTCTTGATGTTGCTTGTTTTTCATCTGTAATTTAGGCCTCTTAGGCTGGTTTGAGAGGATGTCAGAGAGAACCACAAGACAGCTCTTTCTCAACTGATGCAGGCGGCCTCCGGCCGGCGGAGCACGCGTTGTCATCTCAGTCTGCCTTGGAAACAGACTTCTTGGGAAAGGGGGACCAGTTCTTCTAGCAAGCATCAAGCATTCTCTTAAAAATTTTCAAGGCTCCCTACCTACCCTTTCAAGTATTATCAGCCTGAAGAGTAGAGAGGCCCTGGGAAAGCGGTATGGACCGCCACCATCAGTGCTTCAGGTCCCGCCCCTGGTGCCATCCCCTTTCCGTTTGCTATGCGGGAGGAGCTGGGAGGCGAGGGGCACCGCCCGCCTCTCTCCGGTGGGCAGGCGGGCTGGCTGGGCGGTGAGGGCAGCAGCAGTGCCGAGCAAGCTGATGTTTTATACACGTTGTGTCTAGTGCCACCCGACCCCTTTGCAAAGGTCTCACGAGGTGTCGGAGGGGCCACGCCATGGGTAGGCGCAGGCTGTTGTGTCCCAGGGCACTGGAAACGGAGGCCATAAATGTAATCTGAGACATGTAAGCAGGCAAAAACCACCAAAAAAAACCCCAAAACAACAACAACAACATCAGCCTCCTGAGATCAAAATTACATTAAAAAAAAAAAAAAAAAAAAAAAAGGGGACAACAAAACCAGCTGTTCAGGAAAGAAGCAATTCCTGGACCAGGATTAGGATCCGTTGAGACAAACACAGGCTCTTGTGAGGAGCCTCCGTTGCTGAAGGGTGCTAAATCACTAAGAACAGAGGATGTACATAGGCCAAGGAGATTGTATATAGACAGGGGAGTTTAAAACGCCTATTCTCCCTTTGGTTACATCAGATAGTATTTCAGGTAACAGCTAATACTTCATCAAACCACCTAAATTAATCTGTCAATAACAGCATCAAGACTTGCAGAGAGTGAATCCAAGTGATTCTGCACAGCACTTTATACAAAACAATGTCCTTAGGCAGGGACTGGATTTCACCACAAACACCTAAGTCATGAGATCTGAAATGTGACAACAACCTGTACCCAAACTTCTTCAGTCTTCTCTTTAAAACTGACAGCTACTCTCTTCTCTGTGAAGCATACTACAGAACATAAGCAGCTGCTAAAACCAAAATGACCAGAATCTCCTGACAGACTTCCAGCCAACACAAGTTTTCTTTCCTATAAAACTATGGTCTTGGCAACAACAGTCATCAAGGAATGAACTAAAAAAAACCCCTTCAAATAAAAAAGAAGTGCATTTGTTTGCAGTCTTAATGGTCTGAACATTTGCTTTACATTTGATGGTGATGTCAATCTAAACTATTTCATGCTGGGTATGCTCATATTGGACCAGAAGTATAAAAAGACTGGTCCTATATATGTAAGTTCTCAATACCAATCATACCTGCTTTATAAAAAAGAATTCTCAATAGCAACACTTTTGTACTTCTTAAGAACAAGCACTGCAGTCACAAAAATACACAAACAAACTAAATTGTTTGATGTCTTTTGTTGAATTAGATGACCTTTCCCTTCCTTTCAGGTAGCATTATGAAAAAACCCAGATCCACAGTTACCACCCTGATTTAAGAGACTTGTTCTATATAATTTTCCAGTTGCCTCTGTATCTTCTAGGAAGATCATAAGATCATCGATACTCAACTACTGTACCTTTTTTAAAAGAAATACTGTATTTCCTTTAAGAATTTTGGGACCATTACTTTATTTGCCCACGTAATAGGCAGATTTTTAAACTGAAGTATATTCTTGCCTCTTTGCTTTTTTTTTTCCCCCTCCCTCCCTCCCCTCCCCCCTCAAAGGAGTGCATAACAAGAGACGCACATATCAGTGACTAAATCCAGTCCCTTGCAGCCAAAGGCAGCCTTGTAAGAGACATTGTCTTTGAAAGTACCTAGAATATTCATTCCATGTGTCGCTACACTCTACCATAATGAGTATTCAGACACCTAATTTAGAAAAAAAAAAAAAGGCCAGACCTGTAAGTATCACAATAGTCACCTACTTCTTTAAATGCAAAAAACTATTGTATTTTAGTTATAGTAATGTTACTACATTTCTGATGAGCAATGGGTATAAAGAAAGAAATACCTGTAGTAATAAAGACAAAATATTTAATTAAACCAACAATAAAATTGGTAAAAGGACACAAACTTTTATTCAGGTCATTTTTACGTGTACGTAAGTTAGGTTGTGTATATGTTTGATACATATGTTTACATGTACTGCTCCCTTCTGCAGGCTTGGTACGCTCACTGGCTGCAATATTTTGCGCTGTTTAGCTGCACTGTTGGCTAGTTCACATCGTGCATAGAAACTGGTGTTTCCCATTTTTGGGCACAGGTAACTAAGAAATAACTGTGTCCTAATAACAGTGAAAACACATCTAAACTGCTTACACAAAGAACCAAAAATACAGATCTGGACTTCATTCCCCACCCCACTCCCGCAAAAAAACGGCCAAAAAACCTACAGAAAGGGAATAAAACTGCTTGCTTGCTTGCTTGCTTCAAGGTAGAAATCCTGAGCCAAAGGATGTCAAATCCTCAGACTGAAAAATAAAAGTAGAGAGAATGTAGTAAGCAAGCTTACAGTGCAGGGTGGGCTTTCAGAGAAGCAGTGAGCTTGGAGAGGAAGCTCAGAAAAACCTCTCTGCTCCAAAAAATCAGAAGAGGTAACCGGGGTTGGCTGGAGTAACCAGTTTTGTTTAAAGTTGGACACTGGAAAGCAAGAAGCTATAAAGAGCAGATTTAGCTGAGGTGATTAATTTTAGTGCTTGTACATAGCCTCAGAGAAAACTGCTTCCACATGCATTTGTCTGACACCTATTCATCTTGTTTTGACTGGAGAAGACATGGGTTAGTGTAATGGGTTTACGTGGCAAGGTTTTGGTAGTGGGGGGGGCCACAGGGGTGGCTTCTTTAAAAGTTGCTAGAAG
>JAVKLA010000081.1:38340934-38373209 GCA_034782735.1 Sagittarius serpentarius
GTTTAATTAAGGAGGGGGAGTGAGAGAGCGGCTTTGGTGGGTACCTGGCGTCCAGCCAGGGTCAACCCGTCACAGTTAGAACTTGCTCGGTAAATAAAGTTTAGCGTTGCAGCACTGTACACAGGTATTTATGAACAGGCCCTGTTATGTCAAAAGACGCAAACCAGCTCTCACTCTGCACAGAAAGGGTTCACTAATTTTGAAGGCATGCGTTTCCCAGCCTCTTTACGGAGCTGATCTGCAAGCCTTGGAAAGATGGTGAACACCTTCCCTAGGAGAAGCTTCTTGCCAAGTAGCCCCTATTCACTGGCATCCAATTCTAATCTTTTCATCAGCTCCTTCCCAGTCAGCAAACGGTAACACTGAAATAAATTGCTTCACTAGTAATAGGAAAAATACGTAATAAAAAGCAAAGGCTTGGCTTAGGAGAAAAGAACATTATCATTATATAGAAGTAACCATATAAACTGTTATTAAAGGTAAGGCTCATAAAACTGCATGAATATCTCAATTATATCACCTCTCCAGATTATATAATAATACTGCATAATGAGCTTCATTTTAACTTGACAAGGCTGAATACTGCTCCTCTTTTTAAAAAGCTTTTTATAAAATCACATTCCCTCCTAATACTTGACTTGCAAGCACTCTAAAGACATCGTGTACAAAATTAAAAATAAACTTCCTCGTTTTCCTACCACTGTTGCTTATCTCTACCACAGTATCCACAAGATTTTCTTTATAGAGAAATCAGCTTACACAATCATCATCTTCTCATGACAATGGCTGCCATGCCATTTGTGGCATGTGATTTGCATGACTTCTAAAGGCTAAATATATATGTTCCTTCTAGTTCCCCTGACTTTTTGCTTAATTCGTCACAATCTTCAGTTCCGGGACCATGTGAAAACATTTAAATCCTACCTTTAACAAGGAAATACTACAAAGAATGATCTTGCTTTGCCAATGTGCCATAGAAAGCCTAAACTTTTATTATCAGTTGCACGGTGAAGATACATGCAATTACTGCAACTATTTACTGAAAACACACTTGCTAATTCTGTAACTGCCAGTGCCATACAGTGCTGGGTGCTGGCTGATGCCAAGGCAGCTGCCGAAAGCTCCCTGTCCAAATAGGGGAAAGGAGAGGATTAAAGTATTATTCCTGTTTCCAAGAACAAAGTACTTGTAAATGAGCTAGGCACTTGCTAGGTAATAATTTTCTGCTGTTTATATGGTAAACTTCTGCGAAGTGAATTGCTGTTGGCATCACCAGCGTTTACATGGCAAAGGGACTTGCCAAAAGGCAGCTTCGCTGGAAGTGTTGTTGAAGTAAACATGGAATGGAAAGTCATTAAGCAAAAGGAACAACAGCTAATTTCGCTGTGATCATATCAGGAACATTAAGTATTTTTGTTTAAACTTCAGAATCTGAGGTACAAAAGAGCACACAGCGATCACGGGAAACTCAGCAGCACATAGAACAAAATCCTGGCTATAGTTCATGTAGGAATGGGGTTATTTTTGCCAGCTGAAAAGAATAACGTGTCTCCAACGCAAGCTGTTTTCACCGATACTGTCAAATAAATTTATCTTGACTCTAGATGTACATGAATACATATGCACTTAGTGCTCGAACTCACACCCCTCTATTTTCATTTCTTTTGCGGATAAAACAGCAAAAACAAAGTATAAAATTCAGCTTAAGTTTTCTTCACCAAAACAGTTTAATAGTTGGTTTTCTTTCCGAAATCCCTCTTGCCCAGAAAACTACTTCTGTAGCTAGGATAGATGGGAACAGCCAAGACGCATCTGCACAACAAGTAAGCAGAAGAAAAAGCATTTCCAATGATGTTCCCAATACTGCGTCATATGAAAAGGAGATTTTTGTCCCCAGTTACATATATTTCATAAATACTGGAATCTAGCATGCAGAAAAAAGTTCACAGGTTCACTCTTTGGTCACAGATGCTCATGAGATATTTTGTAACCAGAGTTGTTCTTATGCCAAAAGCAGGCTACAGGAATCGGGAGATCTTTTTCTTTCTCTTCCCCCGCCCAGTCGGCTACTACGTTAGGCCGGTCTAGGGTATCTTTACACATAACTTCTGAGCACCAAACTGTTGACGAAATTGCCATTAGTTGAGAGATTTAAAAAATGATAGATTTTTAAAAGCTGCTTTTCCGTTCTGCAAATCTCAAAATTTAAAATATGTGGAAGGATTCCCCTACTCTCTCCTCGTTTCAAAAACACGCGATGTAATGCTGACAGCCAAGATTGCTACTTTATTTTCATTTTTCTAGTAAGCTGCTAAAAATGCAAAAGATTAAAAATGCAGTTCCTGTACAGCACCCTTTTTTCAGAACTTCCTGTTTTCAAAGTGTGAAACTGCAATACAAACCCTTGCAAATACCAAAATTTCCTCCCAGTAATTCAAGAAGTAAAATTTTTTTTTTCAAAAATCTGGACAGCATTCATCCCACTGCATTTTGCTGATAAAAAGCAAAAAAGGCAAATGAATGACAAGTTCAGTATTTAGAGTCCCTAGAACAATCCTATAGTCTTGTACGTTTATAAAGAAAAAAGGTGAGGCTTTTTTGGGGGATAAAGGGGTTAAATAAATTTAACAAAAAATATCCTCCCTCAATTTAATTCTGTTCTCCTGTGTAAGCACAACAGAAAAGGAGGCTATTGAAGCAACTGATGTCACAGCGTATGAATATGAATGTTTTAATGTTTTCACTCTGCCCAACATTGAAAGATGGGAAAAAAAAAATCCAGCAATGAAAAACACATTTTTTCCGCGTATTTCTACCTTGGTTCCTAACTAATACAATATTTTAAAACAGTTGCTGATTTCATTCTGCAATAAATTTCCTTTCACTAACCTTTATTTTTGCTTCTCTATGACATAAGCTTCTTCTTGCAGACATTTTCAGGAATTAAAAATGTAACACTTCATGACTTTAAAACTCATAATTCTTCAGTGAGCATGAACATGTCTTTTTGTCTGAAAAACATTACTCACGTACAGAACTTTCCTAATTTAAATTCTAATTTACGTTCAGATTTTAATTAAAACTGGCATCTGTTTGAGCTGCTGCTGCAGAAAGAGGATATATTACAACGGTCTACGTTATTATATACGGCATTATTCAAAAATACCATAAACTAACAAACATGCTTATTTGTAGTATGGTGCATTGCTGAGTGTCCTCAAGTATTGTACTTTAAAAAAAATTAATAATAAAAATAGTAGCGTAACAGGGTATACACACCAAGTCCAATATGACAGCTAAAAAAAAAAAACCTAAGGGAGAATATGTTTACTTAAGAACATCTGAAGTATCACCTGCACCTCACTGACTTCCAGGACTCGAAGTGACAGCCCATCCTTCTTCCGGAAACCTCTGCGTCACTAGGTCTGACTTCGAGGGGCTGAGATGGCTGGGACCAGTGTGTCAGAGACAGAGGGGGTGACTGGCAGAGTAGACTTGAGGGTTTCAGGGTTCCAGACCTTGCTTTTTTTGCCTTAAAATAGCTCAGATGTGGTAACTAGTTTTGTAACTCCATTTGGCAGAGCTTCAGGTAAAAAGTGAATCTATTTACTAAATTAGTGACAAGTAAAAGGAACTTTCTTCCACAGAAATAATTACAGCTTCTGCGATTTTTAGGCAGATCTTTAATTATTTTGAAATCAAAACAATATATAGAGATAAACTAATAACAATAATCTTTGGTTGCACCGACAGGTATTTACTCAACTGCCATAACTGTTGAATACTAGGGGGTGACCAAAAAACATGCTATAAATTAATACAATACTAAAACATATCAATTTTCACCTAAATTCTCAACACCCTTATACATCCTTAGCACATCATGTATATGGAGAACTTCTGCCTGAATAAACTCATTTTAGACATCATTTAATCTCTTTTTCGTAGTCTCGTAGAGGTGAACTTCAGCTCCCCCTTATGCCAGCCCTCTTCCTTCCCTTGTTTCCCCCTATGCTTGCCATCTCTTGAGGCAGTAACACTGATAAAGAACAAATTTTTTTACAGTGAGGGTGGTGAAACCCTGGCCCAGGTTGCCCAGAGAGGTGGTAGAAGCCCCATCCCTGGGAACATCCAAGGCCAGGCGGGACGGGGCTCTGAGCAACCTGATCTAGTTGAAGGTGTCCCTGCTCACCGCAGGGGGGTTGGACTAGATGGCCTTTGATGGTCCCCTCCAGCCCAAGCCATTCTATGATTCTATGATTAAATAGTCTGCTGTTATCCTCAAAGTCCCATGACTTTCCTGGTTTCCGTAAAGTACCTTTTTAAAACTGGATCATGAAAATAGCACTGTGAGAACTCTAAATTTGTTCATGCAAAATACCCTTTTATTTATTTACAGCCAATCACGTGTTCTTAATATTTATTTTCCTTATTAACTGTTTTCTAGTCAGCCAGTGCACCAATTTTTTTTTGCTCTGGAGATCCACTGTGTCCAGGGAATAGAGTCAAATCTTTCTCAGAGACTGCACGAAAATCATCTGAAGTGAACTGTGGGCCCCAGAGACTACACTTCTTTTTAGCAGGGACAAAAAGTAGCACTTACCCTGCTGACTTCTTTAGGCGTCGATTCATCTAAGAGGAAACAAAACAAACAATCAGGCACTCAGGGAGGTTTCTAGACTGAATGAAGAACAAGATACGCACTTCAAAGCATTTTTGCACCGTTGTACAAAACTTCTAACATGGTTCAATAAGGTAACTGAAATATCCCAAGACTGGTGTGCATTTACAATCTTTTAAACTTCTAAATCTAAAAATGAATTAAAATTGGGATAAAATATTCAAGAATTCTGTCCTGACTTAGTAAGAATATGAAATTTCCTACATTTCATAAGACAATTCACAGGCCAGCTAAACCAGTAAGTCCTGTATCATTCTCCTACATTTATATTCCAATTCAGTGAGACAACTGTTAGTATTGCAGAGTCTGAGAAGTAAAGGCCCTTTGCTACCAAATATACGCCACCAATATCCTACATATATGAACAAGTTTGCGAGCAGACTTGGACTTTCTGTTCTGAAGATCAAAGATGCTCTTCCTGTTGACTTCTTTAGATGTGGGAAAAAAAGCCTTGTGAGCGTAAGACTACAAGAATATCACTGAGGTGATCTGGCATAACACGTTAAAAGCACAGATTACAATGTTTTTATATATATTTTTATACACACACACAGACAAAAAATTATATTTTGTCCTTTCAAATGCAAGCAGACTCTCAGGTGTTTTTTGTAATTTAAATATGTAAAAATAAACATAGGTACAATACCAGAGCACTCGCTAAAACACTGAGTGGTATTTCTGAAAACAAAGGGAAAGCAGTTCTCCAGCAAGAATATATCTGCCACAGGAAACGTTTCCAACTCCCAGTTCAATCACACCAAAAGCAGCTTAAACACACCCTTACAAACCTCTACTCGGTTAACTATTTCTGAAAACACGAAGGGAAGTACTTGTAACCTTTTATTTGATACTAGGAATCAAACTACTATGCTTTGGAAATTAATTTTAAGTCACCAAATAGATTTAATCTCACAAAGATCAGGTGTTTATATTTGTGGCCCTTAATTTACACATATTTTGATACATCTCTGTTGAGTGGATTTTCACCTGTCTCTGTCAGACACACACATAGTATTGCCTAGGCTGCTTAACAGCAGATACACTACATTTTCTCCAAAATCATCCCCAGGTGAGGGAGGGATGTCAAGGTGCCCCTTGAGAAGGGCACATTTACAAGTATTTCAATGTTATGACCAGCAAAGGCTCTTCGTATCTTGCCATTTAAGATGAACTTTTAAACAATAAAGCTAGGAAAAAAAAAAGATTTCTAGAAAACAGATTCAAGACCCAATTTCCAATGAAAGAACTCTCAATACTCATACCGATTTCTCCTCAAAATTGAGTGATACCAAGTAAAATAATATATTTCACAACTATGAGTGATGGTAAGTCTTCTCTTACCCCCAGTTAAATGACACACCAGTAATTTACACATGCAGAACACGGAGATAAACTTACTTGAGCTATTTAAGGTAGTTCTGTTGTTTGCAATGCGATGTATAACACATACTCGGCAATGTTCAGTGATCACAGAATCTTGACCAGACAAATCTACACACCAGTTTCAAGAACAGCCAAAGTTTGACTGAAAATCCATCTCCCGTACTACCTTATTTCCAACAGTAAGCAACAGAAGATTCGAACGACAGAAAATCGAGCGATGACATCATGACACTCTCCCTGGAGTATACTCTCAGTTTTCAGTAACCAATGGATCAGACATTCCTTGAATCAGCAGTGATATTTTGCTGTTTAAAAGACTAGGATGGGGTTTTCTCCCTCAACGCTTTTGGGGGGTAGGAGGGGTGTTAGACTTTGTTTGTTTCATTTTTAAAGCTGAGCCATCATCCTTCAGCATTCACAATGTTCTCCGAGTTCCACGGTTTAAATACGCATGATGAGAAAAGCTATCTGTATTTTATTTTGAATTTGCACATTATGACTTCAGTCTAATGCCCTCTATTCATTTTATCTATGGAGCCTGTCATTCTAAAAATCTCTCAAACAAGCCTTTCTCTGCTTCACTGCCCATCAGAACCTTTCCTGGCTTCAAAAGTCTGGTCTGGTTTGCTGCCGGTGCCCAGGAAGCCGCTCGGCACTGCCAGTCACTCTCACCGCTCCTGCCTCCTCTATCCCGCTGCATCATTCCAGGATGGGAAGTCCACAACTACCGGCAATACTGCAGCTCAGGAAAACACAACGGGGACTTAGAGAATGACACAGGGATGATTTAGGTGTCTTCTCTCTCTTTGAAAGGAGTAATTCCTAACATTTTACCTGTTTCTTGACGGTTACTAAACATCAGGCTAACATTTTTGAACATTTATATTTTGTAATACCAATATCTCTCTCCAGAGCACTAACAACTAATTAGGAGCCCACTACTGTATATGTAAAATTAGAAACATGTTCCCCCATGTAAAGCAGTCAGCATTTATCAGTATTAACTTTGTCAGCTGTTTTGTCTCTCAGTCAGTACTTTTAGCACCCCAAATAACGTCATACCCTAAAAAAAAGAAAAAAAACCACTCATTTTTCAAATTACCTTCAACCCTGCATCCTTTCACCCAAATCATGTACATATAAGCTGAAAAGCACAGGTAAATCGTACTAACGCTCTCCCTCTACTGGCACAAAATGAATTTATTGTAATATCTCTAGTATAAACAACTACCATCACAATCCTATGGCTTTCACACTGTTGCGAGACATAACTGCCACTGCAATTTCCAATGATAGACAGAGGATAGATTAAATGCACCAAATCAAAAGCTTACTACACAATATAAAAGTCTACCTAAGCTCTATGGGGGCCACCATAAAAAAAATTTCAGTGCCCCAATATCAGCAAGAGCAATTAATGACTTCCTATTCTTGGAGATCCTTGACAATGCGGTATCATAGTCTGAGCAAGATGTTACAAATGCCATCAACCCAACATGAAACTTCCCACACATACATAATACTGTGCTTTAATTTGTATAACATGAGATACACAGGTGTCACTCCTGCCTTGCGATTCAATGTTAATTCCTTTATTTATAATAAAGGAATCATTCTTTTATTAGGAAGTTGTATAAAGGTAACATATGGAGCTCCCGTCTGGGTCTGGGTCCATTTTGCTGGGTACAAGACATGAACACGGACAGATAGTCATTACATCAAAGAACTTCTGATTTCTTTTTGTGAGGAAATTAAAAGAATTACACTAACAGATCAGGAAGGAAAAAAATTACACCTATGGTACTCAATCAAGGTAAGTTTTATGGAACAACTATTAGAGGCAATACTTCTTCAGAACAAAAAAGATGTAATCAATATGCCATTTTTTCAGAAGAAAGATAAACAAAGTGTTTGGGAAGTTTGGTATTAGATCCCCACAAATAAAGTTTGCAATTCAGAGATTATGAACTGGTGGGAAAACATTGAAGAAGATATTTTTAGGGGAAGATGGAAAGCAAAAGATGAGGGGGAGAAGGGAAAAAATAGCATCAAATACTCTGTTAATACATCTAGATGCAAGTTGAATTACTACACAACGAGCTAGAAAATAATTTTCCATATTAAAAGAAACCAACGGCCTAACAAGAGGCCTTTTTTTTTCCCCAAGAGTAAAGGAAGAAACGTGACCCCATGAACCTGGAGTGAATCAAATTGCTTTTCTGGTGATGCAGTCTTCAAGGCCCAGGTACGTGCTGAGTGACAGGATGCACGTACACCTCAGTGCTGGCACCACTCTGCTGTGGCTTTATCCATAGCAGAGAGTACAATACTTCCCTTACTACTTCGTTTCTGTGAGCTAAATACAGGGAAAATCATTGGAACAGCAGCTTTTCCCACAAATTATTTTAATAGCCAAAATACAGGATTAGTTAATATATGAAAGTAACAGGGGGCTGATGAAAAATACTGCAATTTGCATACTCCTGTTTATTTAAAAGCCACGAATTCTGTTTGTTTAAAAGGTACAAACACAGCCATCTCTTGTTTGTAAATCAAGTGACATCCCTGTAAAATATAAAGCTTTTCAAGAAACAGATTAACCATTAAAATAAATTCAGAGACATTAAGTACATCAACAGAGAGCAGCTTGCTATAGAGTTAAATCTCAGAAAATTTCTGTGCTTGAACACAGAGGTCCCCATTCTGGCATACTGCATGGGAACACAGCCAGGTAGGGCAAAGTGTCTTATTAGTGTCTGCACTGAGGGAACTAAACACCCTGGGAGAAAGCAAGTGTTTGTGAAAGAGATCATACAACTGCTCCAGCCACTAGAAACTTTCCAGTCGGAGTTCACTTTTTCTTTAGGCATCAAATACAATCAACCATGATCGATGAATAAGTGTCACCCTCTCAATCCCATTTGTTGGTAGTATTGCCATTCACAGAATTTGGGAGGATCGTGTTAATTTTTTGTGGTACCTGACATAATTATTAACACAGAATACGTGTATGATTTAGTTCTGGCACTCTGAATATGCCAACATTGTTCTTAACAGTTTCAAAAAGAAAGCGATGAACTCTTGAGAAGAAATCCCTATAGACATAAACTAACTTGGCTGTACTGCTCAGTCGAGGCTGCTGCAAGGTGTATTTTTAACCCCGGGATCCTCAGTGCGGCCCGATGGACGGTGAGGTAGGTAGCCAGCAGCAGCGCGACGGGAGCCGCTCCGAAGGGCACACAACCCGAGCGAGAGGTAATTTTGTCCTCCAGAAGCACTAGGCACGCATCAGTAACCTAGCAGAACGCCCTGGTTTAGCTGATGCTATAAATTCTGTTATGTTAATGTCTTGCTAATTTGAGCGTAAACACACAGATACCACAACTGGAAAAACAGGAAACTGTGGGGAACAGAACTAAATTTCAAGGGCTTCCCCACCTCCGTACACCAAGTTTGCAGAGCAAAATCGCTGCAACAGCAATATTGTTCTTCCACCCCACAGTGAACTGGTTCAGCCCACGAAACGTGCAGAAAACAGTTCACTTTCTAAACTTTTAAAACCAGGTAGCTACCTTAGACCACAAGAATAAAGTTAACTCAGTTTTATCTTGACAACTTTGCAAACATTACTATTTTAAAACCTCTCTTTCAGAGGTTAGTGACATCAGGAAGAGGCATGGAAGAATTCCGCAATAAGACTGGAGTTTTAAGAACAAAATTACAATTTAACAGACTTTAATACCTCAGCTTTACTACCCGTACAATGCTAATTAACAACTGCACAGCACACTACAGATACACATAACAACTGGTATGGTAAAGACAACATCCACCTGGGAAAGCTTCCATACTAAACCAAGACAAGTAGGATAGGAAGAAGCAGAAACCAAGAAAGGGGACAGGGGGGGTAAAAAAAAAAAAAAAAACAACCTCCACAGAAGGTTTGGCATTTGGCACAGTATAAATGAGGCCAGCTTTGGTATTTGGCACAATATACATGAGACCATACATGAGACCACATTCAGTTTGATTTGGGGTTCTCTTTTTTGGGGGCTGTGTGAAGAGGTGTTAAATTTTGTAATAGTTCATTTAATAGGAAAACCCCAGATTTTATTTTACACATAAAAAAAATAAATCTCATTTCATACTTGTATTTCTATGCATGGGTTTTTTTTTTTTTTAAATTAAAAAAAACCAAACGTGAATGATCTTCCACGAATTGCAAGATGCTAAGCCAGAGTAGTCACAAAGACAACTTTAATGCAAAGCAAGCTTTCAACATCTCAGATATGATACTCTGACGCATTTATCAAGGAAGCAATAATTCTAATGCCTAGTTAGTTTTATCACAGGAACTCTTTCCGAAGAACAATATTGCATTTTCTCCCTGGTCTTACGCTGTTCTTTGTTCTGTGTAGTTAAATACTACTGTTGTTGATGACAGCAAACAAATGTTTAGGATTAATCCTGTTTATGAGACTCCAGATAGCTGTACAGTCACATTTTCCCAAGGAATGTTTTACCGCACAGCAGATGTCAGATTGACCTAATAATTTTTCTTTTTGAAATTTGCTTTAGGCTCCTTTTCCTTCAGCTAGTAAGACACAAGTTGTTCGGAATGCAATTAGACCAGCATAAATATCTTTGCTGCTTTTTTTCCCTTGGGAAGGTGTCATACACCCACATGTCAATAGAAATTCCACATCAATAAGTGTAGATTGGTTAAAGACTGATCTCACCACTATGAAATACACTTTATCAGGTCTAATTTATTTCTGTGGTAGAATGGCGTCAATCAGATGAGTTGGTCAGTCTATTTTAACTGCAATTTGCATCCTTGTTTGAGACACACTGCATCCTTATTTTAGACAACTTGCATCTGGCAGCTTATGCCTCCACTGAATTTGTACGATCTTTCCAAGACACCTTAGCTGAGGGTGAGTTTCTTAAAGCGGTGACTATCACACATATATAACAGAAAAGCTAAAGCTGTCATTCAAAAATGTTGTTGCTCCTTAAGGCACAATTTCACTGAGAGTACCTGAACAGCTCTCCTGACTCTCAACTGTCTGGATTTATTTCACAATTCAGAAGCACTTGTAATGTTACGTCACAGAAAACAAACTTAGATGGTTTGTTTACACATACTTAGACACTGAGAGGGAATATTCATTAGTATTGACCCCTGGTGGCACACTAGGTTTCTTTCCTTGAAGCAGGACCAAACATGAATCCTAGCTTTTTTACATCAACAGTAAGATCCACGTTTTGAGAAGTTCCTGGAAGAGGATGCTCAGTTCTTCCTCTTCTTAAACAACAAAGTAACATGGATCAGAAAATAAGTAAGTCCTGAACCAAGACTTCATTGTAGATGGTAAGCAGAGAAACATACTGTCTGCCAGGTATTCTAAAATGTTTATACATGCCTTTGCATATAAGCAAACAGGGCAAAACAGGAGCCAGGAGACAGTGCATTTGACTTCATTAGAGACACCTAAATGTTTGGAAGCTCATTGTTTTCTGTGGTCCTAGCCTTCACAAAACCGATAAAACATTTGGAGCAACTTTGCAGGACAACCTATTCTGGCCAGAAAACTTCCAAAAGGGACCCTCTGAAAGTATCACCAGCCCCTGTCAGAACAGAAAGGCATACAGAAGATCCAGATTTTGCTAGTTTCTGAAATGGCTTAGCAGTACAAAGCATACTGATAGTAGCTCTGCACTTTCCGTACGCATGGACAAAAAAATTCTTAACTGTACACTTGATATGACAATTTAGGCTAATCTAAGCAGGGTACTTCCATACAATTATGATCAAGAAAATTCCTCTATATTTAACATAGACTTACCTTCTCATTTCTCTTTCAATATTGGGATGATGGGTGTGCCTCTGAACTTGTGGAATGAAATCTTTCCCACATCAGCTAAAAGTTTCATAAAATTCCATAAAAATCTCTCAAACTGATTACACCTCACCAAAAATCATGTTGGTACCTTGTCTCTGACCACCAGGAAGAAACTTAATAGTTTCCAGCAGTGAATGTACTTCACCAAGTGGCATGGTTTAAGCCCAGCCGGCAGTGCAGCCCCACGCTCACTTCCCCTTGGTGGGGTGGGGGAGAGAATCAGAAGAGTAAAACTGAGAAAACTCATGGCTTGAGATAATGACAGCTTAATAGGTAAAGCAAAAGCTACACGTAATTAATACGTGTAGATTTTATGTGTGATTAATTACACTAAGTAAATTGTAGACTTTAAACCACGACAGTCCTTTTTGGCACCCAACATGGGGCTCGTAGGGTTCAAAATAATGACAGGTTTGATTGGAATGTGCTAGATCAAACTTGTAGCTGTTATTGCTTCTGTGCTTGCCACAGGGCTTGCTTCCCTGGCTGTATATTAGAGTCTAGCACTCATTAGTGGCTGCCTTGGGCGTTCGCTGCTTGCTGTACTGCTGCGTGGTATGGAATACGGTCTGGGCTATCCCTTGGGTGAGTCGGGGTCAGCTGTCCCGGCTGTGTCCCCTCCCAACTACTTGTGCCCCCCAGCCCCCTCGCTGGTGGGGCGGGGTGAGGAGCAGAAAAGGCCCTGGCTCTGTGTGAGCGCCGCTCGGCGATAACGAGCAGTAATGCGTATACCAGCGTAAAGTCACGCGTAAAGTCTATACTTGTGTTTTATGGTAATTAGCCTATGACTTCATATCCTATTCAACACAACTGTTGAATGAAGAGAGTGTTAAACTGGTTAGCTCACCTATCTTATCAGTCAACGAGGTGCAATCATCATTGTTCATTACCGGAATACAGCCACTAGACAACAGGCTGAAGAGCATGCATAACAATTTACAATTTTTTTCATACTTACCAGTTACAGCTACACTTTTTTGCTTGTATCTACCACTTTTCTTGCCTGACACTCAATTCTCTTTGGCATTCACTGCACTAGCTGTTGTAGGCAGCTTTCTCTAAACTTGATTACAGGTCTTGCAAACATGTTTAGTCAAGGAAGTCTCTCATCCCGTAGTAATACAATTTCAGTATCACTCTTGTTAAATCAAACTTGACTTTCTCCTATTTTTTGGTCCCAGAATCCTGCTGGTATCCTCAAAGTTTACTGCAATTGATGTATTTCAGAAACAGCATTAACGCTACTAAGCTCTTCTCTCACTACTGAATAGAGCTGTTCCTTCACTTTTGAATGTGTTCCAAATATACTGCACAAAGGTTGAAGTTTTTTTGTGTTCAGCAGGTGTTTTCAATGAGAAGGAAAAAAGTACATCCCTGGTGGGTCAAATACTACTCAGACATATACCTGAAGCAATTCCATTGAAATCAACAGAACTACAGCACGCACGGGAAACCAAAAATGCTTTTATGTATTAAATGTCGTGGCCTTGTGCATGCATAGGGATCCAGGGCCGAAGGAGGTCATTAAAAGAGAACGCTACTCGAAGCAGGTCCTACAAAGCTCCAAGAACCCGAGAAAGCCACACTGGACCTTGTCCATTGCAAGACATTTGGATATTTTAAAGACATATATTATTATGCATACTCTTTGGACCCTGCTGGGCCTCTTGGTTTTTGGCTTGTTCACTCCTACTCCCTGAGTACCTCTTGCTGACTGATAAGCTGTCTGGAGGATTTTAAGGAAAGGCACTTCCTCCTCCTTCCCCAACACCTGCATACAGCCCGTCCTCCACTCCCAGCCCTCCGAGGCAAGGGATGGGATCCCGGAGTGCACACAGCTCAGTGCCACCAAGTTCCCATCCCCGGCACGGAGTGAGGCTTCAAAGGTTTGTTGGCCCAAACAGGCCAAGAAATTTCAGCAGGTTCTCTGCTTCTGGAGTGGGAAATACTGCATATGGCTCAGTGACAGCAAGAGAATATAATAATCTTACACTTGCTGGGAAATATGTAATCTTACACTTACCTTAGGGAATAAAGAGCATCAGATACCAACTTTTTCAGTACACTTTTTCCCTTTAATTCTTTTTATTTTATTCTCACCCCTACCTTTTTCTTTACTGTATTCTCACCTCTTTCAGTTTAGAAAAATATATGGATTTTTAAGGGAGAAACATGTCCATGTAATAAAATTGTAAGCTATCATACTCCTATGATGTCGTTTAAGATTTTCAGATTCCAGTGTTTATCTGCTATAGAGAATCTAATGTAGAACAAGCAGCTTTGCAGCCTGTCTGATTTTCTTGTTTCCAGTGTCTCTGACTACACTGAGAACAAATGCCACGTTACTGAACTTTGCAGTAAAATCCTCAACATCTGCAGAAAAATCAAGACTGAGCAGTTTTCTTCTCTTTAGACCAGCTGACAAAAGAAACAAAAGAAAATGCCCCAGAGGGAAAGTTTGCTAACGTCAACAAGGGTAAGGGATCATTAGAGCTTAAGATGATAGGTTACCACATGGGAGGGTGTAGTGATCCGGTGCGAAACATATTTACGTCAGGGGAATCTTTTCAATCCCTCTGAAGAAACCCTACTGTAACTACCACATACGTACATTTCTATTAGAGATGTATTTTATTTATTTTACCCTGGAGATTGAAAACTGAGAAACTGAGAACATGTTCAAATTAATCTGGATAATACTGAAGAAGAAAAAGTGACAGAATAAAATTTACAAATTAAGCCTTTTTGCTTTTACGGTATTTCAGCTGATTTATTTGTAATCATAATCAAGCTCTCAATGACTGTGTGTCGAGTGTTACAGAATAATGATGTGCAGATAATTCAGGACTTTGGAGTCTTTGAAAAATGACATGTTACACTAACAGGATAAACACAGTGAAACCAAGAGAAGATTGAACTATTTACTGCGTATCAGTACCACCACCATGAGTGAAACATTTTGCTTGCAGGGAGGAGACTATTAGAAAAGAAAAAAATAATTATAACTTCAGTGAGTGTAAATGAACAGAGTATGCAACTACAAAATTATAGATGGCTGTCTATGAACGATAATGACAGTACCATCTGAATTTCTAAACTAGACAGTTTTACTATAAAAAGATTTATAATGACAGATAATTATAAACCACAGGAATTATACAAGAAAAAAAAAATGACAACAAAATTTATCTTTTACGCTGTTGTACAACAACAACAACAACAAAAATCCAAGACATGTTGTGGAGTTCAGTATTCTTATATTGGCATTTCAACAAATGCAAAATTTTAACTCTCCCTAGTAGCAGGTATAGTATTAAAGATATTAGGCCAGACTTAGAAAAGTTTTCAGGCAGTGATAGATGCACTAGGATTTCCAAAAATCTCTAAACTAGTCAGGCACCCAATTCCTTGAAATGAAAGGAAGTTAAATACCCCAGCTGTGAGTAGGCATGGTGATTTACCACAGCTCAAGTGAGAATGATAATTCACTTAAACTGGGGGGACTCAGCCACTTGTAACCCTTGAGATGTGCATCGTCTTAAGGCTCTGCATTATGTAATGAATATCTGCTTTAATGCGTGAAATAATTGATGAAGGTGAGCTTACTAAAAAGCAACACAAAAAATGTGACACGTACCAGTCGTTCCTGGCTGAAAACAAGAATGTTCCACAGAAACTCTGTTTATGTACCTCCAACTGGTCTTGTGTAAACCTTGAGGACACGCTGCGACAGCCAACACCAGACACTTCAGCACCAGAACACGTTGCAAAGTCATGGCACCTAACAGTCCGCATACATCGGGAGTTATGGTCATTAAGTATCTTGGCACATCAGCATCCAGATCACTCAGTCCTTTTATCCACAGTGGTTCTCTGAAGAGATTCCACAAATATCGACAGGCAGAACCCAGCCCTCGCCGGACTGATGATTTTCTCATTTCTGAATACACCTACCAGCACATCCTCACGCTCCACTATGCCAACAAATTTACTACATACCAACTTTAAGTACAGAAACTTTGACACGGGCTTCAGACAGAGGGCTGGCTGTACGATCAGGAACAGGTGGTTGCCCCATCGTAAGGATCCAGCTGACCGAACCATTCAACCGTAAGCAAGGGAGGTAAATCGCAGTACCTCTGCTGTTAAGAACACGAGAAAGCCTTGGTGACAGAAAGCATCCCATTTTTACAGGTTGCAAGGCAAACGTGCCTCAGATGCACACCCATGCACAGAACAGATTACACCGGCAGTTTCAGAAGGAGTTCTCTGCTCACAGCTCACCTGACAGATATCAAGAAACAAGGAAAAAAAAAATTGTAGGAACATCCAAAAGAAAACTGTGAATACAGATGTACAAGCTTAGAGTGAATGAAGAACTGGATGTCTTCATGCAAGACAAAATTACTTTCAGTGCTTTTTTTATTTAACTAACAAAACCCAGTGCAGATGGTAAATTAACTGAAATACTAATAAGAACTCAGGAAATATATAAAGAAATCAGCTGGGAAGCTAATAAACTATATCTAACACAGCAGTAAGAGAGAGTGGAAGTACCACTTCTGTTGGTGGAATAAAGAGAACCAGAGCCAACCGTACCTCTTCAGTATGGCTGAAGTTGCCACCTGCTGGGATAAGGAGCTGTGTCTATCTTCCAAATTGTCAATCTAAGAGGACTAAATGATCACACACTGAGAGCAGGCAACCAAGCGAGAAATCTATTCCTGCAAGTATGAAAAGGGTAATTCATAATCTAAGTCCTTTCTCCCCATGCCTTCAAAACAGTTTTGAAACAGTCATGATTGAGGAATCTCGTATTTTGTCAGTTACAGCATCATTCCTCCCAACTTCCTTCATCAGGCCTGCCGTACAGCTCTGTCAGTGCCAACAGGAGTTTCTCACTTAAGGCAAGCGCCACACAACGACCTGGAAGAGGAATTTGGAAAAACAACCCCATGACGCAATGGCTCCTTAGGCGCTTTCTTTATATTCCGCATTGCCCTAGCTGAGGAACACCAGAGCTGCGTTAGTTAATCCGTTTGGGCCTCTCATCCACGGAGGCGCATATATAAGGCCATGTGATTTTCACAAGCACTAAATGCACCGCAGCACTAATTCATTCAGGAGCTACTCGGGACTTGACCATTTCTAAACATCAGGCCACTTGTTTTGACACCTAATTGCAAGAGTGAGATTAAGTTACAGTACACCAAAGAGAACAGCCTAATAACTACATAATAAGCTGGTGGTTCAAAAGACAAACATAATTAAATAAAGCAAGACTGAAACTGGGAAGAAGAGCCAAAGAACAGAGCTTCAAAACAGAGTTTCAAAAGGAGGAGACGCAGGGAGAGAGGGACAGAGATGCCAGGATGAGTAAGAAGCTTGGACGAAGACGTCAGGCGCTAACTGTGATGTACTTTGCTGACCTCTCTAGGATTACTTTACTTTCCGCCATGGTAGAAAACAAGTTCTACTAAAACCAAAAAAGTAATACTGTTTACTACTGATCAAAAACCAAACTGCATCTGAAGAAAATACGTGTAATTCACAAAGTAAGATTTGCACAAAAACGTATCCTTTTGTTTGCAATATTGTTCACTGCCACTGATAAAGAAAAAACTGGAAACTTAAATCCTAAGCTTTAAAAATACAGCTGTCAAGGAAAAAAAGGCAGTTGCTTCAACGTGCTTTGCCATTTTCCATCAAGTGAACAGATGGCATTATTAAAATTCTAGTAGAATGAAGTATTTATAAGTTCATTAGACAACACTAACTATACAAAAAAAGACAGTAATATTGCAAATAAAGCTGCAGGATTCAAAATAGCATAAAAGTGCAAATAACAGTTATAAACCCGTATCTATGAGTTAGCATATAAAAACAATGCTGCCAAATGAAACAAAAGCACACAAGAAACGCACGAAAAACTCTATAAAACAGTAATTTATTTTCCAGGGTCACTTCCAAGTTGCTCCACGCATTCTGAGCCTGAATTCTATACAAAGGGTTTCAAGTTAGACAGTCTGTAAGACAGCTGAGAGGGAAAAAGCCTGTTGGTTTCGCTACATTTACTTTTCTTTAAACACATATGTAAAATTCATACTACGATATACAATACGTAACAATGAAATTACTCCAGAAATAATCCTCACAGAAATTTCAATCTTATTCTCTGAGGTGATATTCCAAGAAAATAAACAAAAGGTCAGCCAGATGTGTCTAGCACACGTGTCAGTGCTTTTAAATACTGTGCCAGACTGGCTTATTTGATACCTGAGATGCTTTATCTGCTGTTCTCTTCACCATCCTGAACTGTTAGCCTACACAGAATTCACTTAGGACTCGTACGATTTGTAGTTGCTTGTCTTACTTTCTATTGTCCTTCTTCCAGCTACAGCAATGTCTCAACTCGCTAAAGTGGTGTCTGTTAGTCTTCTAATTTACTTGAAAAAGAGGCAAATTCCTGTCACCTTAAAATGTGTCAAAATGGATTCATTATAAAAAGAGATAGCTAACACACTGAAAATTCAGCTTTCACTCCAAACTAATATGTATCAGTTCCCATATGTGCTAATATATTCAGGTGTACACCACTTCTCTCTGCAATTTTTATCAGTACAATCTGTGTTAAGGTTTAACTCTTTTAAGCGCCTTGTCCACTCTGAGCGTGTTTTATCCAGTGTAACACGTCATTCTTGGAAAGTCCTCGCTTTGATACCTACATGGAAAATGATTCAGAGGGATGTATATTATTTCAAAATGTGTATTTTTTCCAGAGTTTAAAGAATTGGCATGGCACTTCTTTTTTCATTTCAGGGATCTATTACCCAAACCTTATCCAGTGTTTTGCCAGCGTGTGCCTATTACTTAATCAACTACAGCTGATCCAATCTCAGATTAGAATATTTGAAACTGTTCCTTCCTGAAGAGCCGAATCTATCTAGAGAGGAATTGCAAGGTGCAGGTTCACACCAGCAGAAACCAACTCAAGCCTGAGCTGCCACCTCTGCACTCTCCCCACTGCCTTGGGGCAGTTTTCCGCTGCAGCAACTCAGTGAAACGCAAGTATCATCTACGATTGCATAGGCACAACGACCAATGCAAGGGAAAGGCTGGATGTCCACACCCAGGGATGGAAGCTGAGGGCAGGCAGTGCGGGCTTAGATCAACCACAGAGTTATTTCCTAGGAACCAAGAGGTTCTGGCTTGAGTGAATACTGCTTGAGTAGACAGGACTCATTGGCATCTCCGTTTCTTAATGACTGGGCTATTCGAGACTAGTTGGTGCCTGCTAAAAGGGCCTGAGATTCTGAAGACTCTTAAGGAGGCACTGAAAGTTGTCTTTGCTAAGATGATTGCTAATTTATTTAATTTTTTTTTAGCATAACAGGTTCCTTCATATGTAATAGTCTCATATTTAATAAAAAAAAATGCAGTTATGGCTACCTTCAGGCAGGAGACACAGACAGACACATCCTCTTTACTGAAATGTTGCATTTGCAGAGATGTCTAGATTTAATGGCTTCTTCTACTTAAAGGGTATGATGATCTAGATCAACATTCATTTCTATTAGTTTCCTCCAGCACATTACTGGAAAGAATAAGAAGTTTTAATATGTTTTAGGTATCAGTAGAGCATGCAGAGAAAGGCTTATGTAAGAATTCACACTATTATCTTCAAATCTTGAAACACTATTTTAACATTCCAGACAAACACAACTAGGTCATACCACTGAGCAGCTTCTGCTGGTCCATCCTACAGTTAAATGATGTAGGACTGACTCTTTAGATGAGGAGGTTTTAGGAACAGTCAAAGGAAGGAGGGGAATAAGATTTAGAATTATTGTTAGCTTCCTGGTTTTGAATTATTTAGTCAAATCTCCAGAAGAAAACAGGCACGGAGAGAAACTCGCTTTGACAGCAAGAGCACAATGGCAGATGCCCTATGACAATGGAGATGCCTCATTCTAAAAGATGCCTGTGATACCAATCACTGATTTACACTGTATTATTACCTTTACTGCTTCCTTTTTCCATTACAATTCCAGGTATAGTAAAGGAATGAAAAACTACTCCCTAATTTACTTTTGTTTGCTTGCCTACCAAGGTATGGCAATGCAATCGGATAAGGTACGCCTACAACGTCAGTGACAGGGTAAAAATGTGTCCATTTCCAAGAAAAACCCTACCCAGAGACTGCAATTTTTACAAAGACACTTTAGGAATGAAATGAGTCTATTCCGTTTCAGCTTTGGCTTGGGAGAAACGTGACCTACATGGCTAGAGAAAATGTATTCCTGCGAATATTTAATACAAAAGATTACCGTAAAATAAAAAGCTATGGCTGAATGTTGTAAAGGGGTGGATGCACCCTACTGTGCAGTACAAAGTAGAAAATAATAGCTGGCTTTCCAGTGGAAAGATTTGGCAGTCAGCCATGCAGTGCAGACTGGGTTCTGTCCCCAAAGACACATTCACATTGGCAACATACTGGGAGGTTGTTTAGAGACTAAAGATTAAGAACAATAATCTTTCAATTTAATCTATCACCTGGTCAATGCTAGTCATAACCGTATGGTACATAATTTGATCCAAAGAAAACACAGCACAACAAATACTCAAAAAGAATTATTTTAACAACAGAATCCTGTGTTCTTCTACTAAACATCATTTTGTAATTATCAAAACAAGCAGAAAATCCTGATTAAATGCTTCAGTTCTATTTTAAAATATTATCAGCCACTAGAAATTATTCCTCTTTTCATATATCATTTAGCGATAGTATCCTTTAATTTGACATATAAAAGGATTTCCCATAACTTTAAAACAAGTATATAACTGCAGGCATTCTTTTAGAAACTCTAGGCTGTATGTTAACAGCTAATATTAATGTAAAAAGTACTTATTATCTGAATTGCAACTTGTTGTATTCTGGAAATTATGTTTTCTTTAAGCCCAAAGAAACCCAGGCTCTGAAGCATCCTACCTGATCCATCTACTAATAGCTGGAAATGAAAATCAGCAAGAAAATGAAAACCAGCAATAAATATTCCATACTTGCTGCAATGTAGGAGGTGTTAATTAGTTGAAAGGGATGAGCCTGTCAGCCCACCATCAACAAAAGCTTATACAAGCCACTCCGTTTTCTAGTCCGAGTGTACTTGCTCCCCTGGTTTTGCCCATTTCTTACCTGTCCTATGCTACCCCAAAGGGCTCCAGTTTCAGTACATAAGGGAATCCTTAAAGAAATAGCTAGACAAAACCGCTTCATATTCCTGTCTCTACTGGGAACGTAGCCAAGGATGTTTACAAAAACCATGAGTGGGATAAGCAGGTAAGCTGTTTTCTAAGCTTCTCTACTGACAGAGCAGCTCAGTTTGTCATGTATTATGCCACAATGTCTTTGAAACAGTAATCTTCAGAGCAGTAATTTTTCTAGTAAATGCTAAACCTCATAGTGGAAAACCTGTAAGATTCCAAATTTGTACAAGGACTCAATAAGGTGAGGATTTATAAACAAGCTAGGAGGGTTCTTCAGATACGAGTTCAGTCTGAAAGGCAGGAGCAAATGCTTGGGTACTGACAACTTCTTTAACACAGCTGTTGTTTGCATACAGTATCTTTTTGGCCAAAGTCAGAGAGACTTCATCTTTAAATGTGTTTTAGGAGCAAAATAAGACCTTTGTATCATCAACTCAATGAAGAGCATCGTTGTTCAGCATGTATTCTCCTGCAGCATTTCAACTGGCCATAAGGAATTCCAGATATCTTTTCTCTGAAAAAAATACATTCTGCTTTTGCAGAAACCTAGACTTTTCTAGTAGAATCCATTAAATGAACTGGACCTATGTAATTTTTTTTCCTGTCTATATGGATGCCAGTATTTGGAACTCGACATATACTTTGTGCAACCACTAAAAGGAAAATTTGTGAAGATTAAAGATGTCAAATGAAAAACATTTAATTAAATATGATGTCTCTTGAAAACAGGATTACTGGAAGGTCAGAAGAGAAATTCAGTATTGTTCTCTAGATTCCTCATCTGCTTCCTCAGGGAAACACAATAGTTACCAAGGCAGTTATCACTGATTCCTCCTCCAGGTTTGGATCCTGGACGTGTTCTAAAAACATTTTCAAAAACCAAAGCGATATCTGATGCAAAAATCACAAAAGAGGCCCTGGTAAGAATGAAGAAATGCCTGCCCTTCTTTTATTTGATTCTCCTTATGGAAATCTGTGTCTTTGTCACCTGCCACAGCAAAGGTTTTCTTTAACCTTTTGAGAAGTACAGATGAAGCCTCAAGGATATAAAATAGTAATGACAGGAGTCCTTATTAAAGATACTTTTTTTTTTTTAAAAGAGACACAAGCAGAGTCAGAACTCACCAAAGCTTTATTAAATGAAGCTTGCTATCACACAGAAAGCCCTGACTGCCTGGCTCTGAGACAAATCTCATCTAACTGCTGTACAGAAAAAGGCTGCAGACAAGTGTCTCCGTTTCCTCACTCTTTTAAGAAAATTCTTCTTCAGAAAGAGCACTGAAAGAAAGCCAACCATGTCTGAGGGATTTGTACATACCAAGAAAGGAAGAACCCTGAAACCAAGGGAAATGGTTCCATCACTGTGACATACAAAAAGCAATGGAAGACCTTGAAATGAAAACCTACTAAAATTTTTGTATCTCCCAGTAATCTTAGAACTACACAAATATATTAATATACATATAAAAAAATTACAAGTCTAGGGAGGCAGAGGAAATTAAGGAACACCAGGCTTTATTCTGCCCATTTATCAAAAGGCACATAAAGTACAAATACAAACAAGCTGATGCTGACCTAAGCAGGTGTTGATTTCAATGTCTGAAGAGAAGGTCTATGTAGAGGTGATCACTCAGCAAAAGCCAATCATTTCTTAACAGACTGTAGAAGAGAGAGCTCTTCAAAAACTCAACTAAGAAATTCTGGAGTTGAGAAAACTTCCAGAGAAAATATTGTATTATTCAAAATAAGCCATTACCGTATATTTTAAGATGCATCACAAAAGTACAGAAAAACAAGTATAACAACTCAAGTACTAAGATACTTTTATCCAAGATTTTATGCACATTTGTTAAGAATGAAGAAAAGTTAAATCAAGTATCTTCTCTCCCTTTAACTACAGATTTACAAGAAAAAAGAAGAAAATAAAAAAGCTGAACTTCCAAACTGACATTTATTCCTGAGGATTCTGTGTATATAGCTTTGCTTCTTTCGTTGTTCCTATTTAAAAAAAAAAATCTGCTAAAAATCAGAAACCTGTCCAATGAATTTGTTTCAGCTGACCCCAGAAGCACTTCTAGATTCTGTCAGCACTCCTCTATTCCTAGAAGTGCTCCAGAAGCACCTCCAGATAATTAGCTGGACAGCTACATAAACTAACAAATAGCAAGTTCAGAACGATGACAAGTCGTCCACATCTGCAAACAGGAACATCGTCGCCACTGTCACATTGCAAAGACAACATTCAAATAACCTACAGCATCCAGAAAAAAAGTCCAGTTTTGGCGAGTTTCTTCCAAGTATGTTTAAAAGCATCTTATTTATGTCCCTATATCAAAGGGGCAATCTTGGCAATGCTTAAATAAATCTGTCTGTGAGAAAACACACAGTTGTAGTACATATTCCAAAATTTGACTTTATCCATTCTCAAATCATAAAGACTTATTTGTGAAGTACAAAACTACCATCATGGGCCAGTGATCCATTGATCAGTATTCAGCTCTGAAGATGGTCAATAACAGATACTAGACTGGACCGTGTCAGACAACAGTACTTCTGAGATTTCCTATGGTTTTGTGACCCTCCAGTACTGCTGTGTGCCACCTACTGTGAATGGAAACACCAAACATTTTGAAAAGTCTAAATTGTTTTCATACCTGCTCAAACCATGTTGATTTGTAATTTCATAATTGTTATTAATCAGTGCAACCAAGAGTTTCTGACAGAAAAAAAACAGAACTTGACAAAACACTTGTTATACCCTTCTCCTATATTATATGCTGCCATTTTCACCGTACTTGGTGTATACAGTTGGCTGCAACAATAGGTACCCCAAACATTCACATAAATCAGAGATTTACTGTCACTGATGACTACTCATAAGCAAAGCTTTCTGAGGAACACGAGTGTGTTGGCAGAGGGGAGGATAACAGTTATTGTTCTGTGAAAATGGTTTTGGCAAGACAACAGTTGGAAAAGGCAGTCTGGTAAGAGTGCATGCCTGTAAAAACACACTGTCCTTTGCAGAACTAAATTTTGCTTAAGAAAGGTAACAGGAAATAGGGAAAATCCAGATTCTTTCTAAAGCACATTTATATGATACACCATGAAACATATATGTGATAGTAAGCCAGCAGGTGTCACAATGACATGGCTTCCTAGGTTATACAATGCAAAAAGAGCACATTCCCGTAATATAAAACTTCCAATGAAGTAACCTCCTCCTGTCCTAAAGAGGCATTCACTGTGTGGGTCATGACAACTCTGATTCAAAAAGATGGGTCACTGTGTAGTTACTACCTTTAAAAGTTGTTTTGATAAACCTCTACAAGTGTTCTACAGCAAATCTAAAATCACTGCCCAGCAAGCCCCCAGGAACAAACATCTCTCTATTGCTACGCAAACACCTGATGCACTGCATGAAGATACTTCTCAGTGTTCGCAACGCACCCACTTGAACTGAATTAGTACAATTGTAGCAAGTCTGCTGTCACTTCCCCACCCCAATCACCAAAACCTAATGCTGCTGTTACACCCAATTACTATAAATCCTTCAAAAACTCACACACATTCCTCTTCCCACCCCTATTACCAAATTGTGTCTTACTAATCTCCTAACCCTTGTTCCTCATCAACACAATCATCTCTTTTGCTTTCACTCCCCATACTTACTTAAGGACAAATGAAATCAAACTGTAGCATTTTGGGGGTGAGGACCAAGCACCCTGTAAAAGAGCTCCCTTCTGTTAGCTGAACAAGCAAGCACACAAAACATTCCAGCTTTGCGTTTAAAAAAAAATGTAAGAAAGTTACTCTATTGCTCAGTGTTACTCACCGATTTCAACTGGATAAAGATAAACTGCTTTTTCTGCAAACCAAAGAAGATTCACAATCATGGGTATCTCTGCATAATGCAGGTTGGAAGAAAGAAGAAAATAATTTAGCTCAGTACTGCAGCTAAGCAACATGAGTCTGGGTAGAGGTGCTGTCTCCAAAGGGTTTGAAAGATGCCTTAGTGTTACAACTGAGAAGACCTCTTGCAGCTTACCTAAAAAGACCCCTAACAATGTGTAAATATAAAAGCACAATTTCTTTTTCAGCATATTCAAATGTGTTATTAAGGCGACCTAACTCACAATTCTAACAATGGATGGTATACAAATCCCAGAGAGGCAGCAGAAGCATAATGATAGGGAAGAATGGCCCTACTCTGCTAAACTAAAAGTCCATCTACTCAAGTTCACTGTCCATGACAATGGCTAGTAACAGCTCATTATAGAACTAGTATGAAGAAACTATGGTATATGAGAAGGAGAGAGAGCACAGACTATAGATGCATGGAGTATACTTATTCTGGTATGTCCTCAGAGCAATCAGATGCTTATGAATTTTCTCAGCTGGAGGCTGCATCAGGATCATAGGATGTAACAGCTCTTGATGAAGTATTTCTTCCTTGGAATGTGTCTAATCACTTTTTGAACCCATTTACATTTTTAACGTCTAAATATGTTATGCTAATGAGTTCACAATTTAGGCACAGGTTGTGTGAAAAGGGACATCCTGTTGTTTCAAATCTGTAGCCAATTCATTCCACGGTTGCCCTTCAGTTCTTCTGTCACGAAAAAGGTGAATCTGTCAACTGCCTTCATCATGACAGTCATAATTATAAAACTTCTGCTACAGTTCAGGTCTTTTGCAGAATGAAGAATCCCCCTCTGTTTGGCAGCCGCATCATGAAAGTCGTAACAGTGTAAAGATAACAAGCAAGGCAAGCTTTATAAAGAGGTAATGGTGTTACCAGGAACGGGGGTATCTTTGTGGCTGAATTGAACTAGATGCACTAGCCAGTGCAAAAAATGCAGACCTTGCTAACCTCCCTCCACCACCACCACCACCACAAGCCCCCTAACAAAAGAGCACGAGATCTGCAGATACTAAACGAGCATCCTCAAATGTCATATATTTAGTTCAACAGACGTAAATGTCTTCATGGAGTTTACAAAGAACAGAAACTCAGTATTACTGTTGAGAAAAGATTATTCTTTGAACAACTAATTCTCTTTTAGCTTTTCAGTCCTGATGCATAAAGAAGAGAAGTCTTCCAAATAAAATGTATACCTGTTACTGACTCAACACTAGCTGACACTGGTTTTATAACCCATTATAATTTCCCCCAAAACCTCCTCACACCTGTGCTTTAAGTGTTCCACAGGGTTCCATCCCTCTCAGACCCACAGAAGATTACAATCTCCTCCTGTTCCAGGTCCATAATCCATAGTCACTTGTTTCACTCAAATTGTCTAAATGATTTAATTAAACATAATTAAACTCAGTGTGCTGTTACCCAAGTACATTCTCCATTGACAAAGTCAGGTTAAGTGGTTCCTCCAGTCCCCACACATTGCCAGTCAAACCGTTCATTGCCTGCCTTGGCTGTGCTGATAGAACTGTTAGCTTGTCGCATGTTGGATCAACGAAAAGATCTACGTTAAAAAAATACTTCCTTTCTTGCTTATTTTTCAGAGACTTTCGGAAATACAGATTATAGACTTCTACACATCTGGTCATCTCTGCTCTTCTATGTATCCTGAGGTGACATTACCTGTACAGAGCATCTGAACTTCAAAGTAATCGCAAATTTCCACAGTGACTTAATGATGTTTCCTGTTTGGTTGTATTTGGCTGAACTATCTATCTGTTGCTAAGCTCCAGTGGCTGATTTTTCCACTATATTCCCAGCATCTCTCCTGGAGCTCCATTAGCTGATTCAGGCTAGGCCTAAGGAAACAGAGGAAATAAGGCTGGAGGCTGGGCTTGAACATCACTGGTACCTGATTAACCGTTTGCACCCACAGCATTGCTTGGGCCTTGCCAATTTGCACTTTCCCAAATTTGGGCTCAGATGAGAAGACTAGAACCTGCCAAGGACCATTCCAGGAGGTAGTGTGGATGTAATGTCCTATTTGGGAGGGAGGGAAAAGTAGTTTAGGCTTGTAGATGTGACTTCTGCCATGCAACCTGGCCTCAGAGGCAAAGATCAGTCAAAACTGATTTTTATCCAATACTTTATTCTGCAGTGACTCAGCTTTGTGAGATTCTTTTCAGCCTCTATGCATCTGGTTTTAATTTTCAGTATGCCTGAAACTTTCTCATCTTAGTACACATCCATTTTTCCAGAGAGTTTAAGAAAATAAAAATCCCTCTCAGAATACTGATGACCTCTGTAGTGAAAATTGTTTAGGCGTTCCTATAGTTTACTTCACAGTTTTTAGCAACTCAGTAATATATAGGAGGACTTTATAGGAGGACTTTTTCTCTAATACCTGTACCTTTGAATATCATCAAAAAAAGTTCATCTCAAGGCTTTGTGGTTTTGTTTGTTTGGGTTTTTTTATCTGAAACTTGAGGACACATTTTGAACCAAATAATTTCCATCTAGGTGCTTAATAGTATCTCCAAAGTATTTGAGTAATATTTGTGACATAAGTCTTTCTTCATCAAAAGCCTATGGCAGCTAAATACAGGCAGCAGTGTTCATTTATGTGCAACACACATCTCCCTCCTATAACATACTTAAACATGTATCATCACCTGAAGCAATAAGTTAGGGAATGTATAGCAGTAAACCCAATGGGAATGAAGTCATGCTTAGGCCTTCCTCTTGCTGAATAAGTGGGAATGTAATTTAACACGCATTCATAAAACATCCAAAAAAAAAAAAAAAAAAAGAAAAAGTAGTATAGTTGAAAGCTAATTGCCAAGATTTATTTCACTATGCATAGTATGAAGAAATCATTTTTTGGACAAAGCCACCTCTTCAAATCCCTTGACCTACCAATGACCAGTAGGACAACTAAAGTATCTATGACTCACCATGAAAAGTACACTCTTTGAATCAGCTGCACTAAATCTGATAGACAAGCATAGGACAACTAGTCTAAAACCCTATCTAATCATAGGTACTTTGAAGGATAAAGTAACTGAATTACCATCATCATTAGCCGTATCACTGTAGGATTACACACTGAAAATTGATAGTCTTCATTAAGACCATACCATGAATATACTGATGTCTGTGCTTTACTTTCTGTCTTTACAGCTTGAATTCAAAGTCTTAAGACAACAGAGCAGTTTCAGAAGTAAACTTTCTGCTGAAAATCTTTACTAATAGCCAATATGAAGTTAAGACAAATACCACTATTTGCTTCCACCCCGAGAAACATAAAATCATCTATTTACAGAGCATGGTGTTATCATTTATATCCAACTAGCCACCTCCAGAGTAAAAGATGAATTTTTCACTCATCCTCAGGGCTTCCTGAGAGATAAAAGAGATGGCAGAATTTTAACACATATATTATATACGGACAGGGTATCAAGAACTTTGCTGAACTGAGTTTTCACTACTCGCATACAGAATATTCATTAATAAGTATTTTACTCATCCTTTTTTTGTGCACATGTAGTGTAACAGACTATTAAACTGCATGATCACATACTGTCTTTTCACCAAAAATGCAAGTCTCATTTAATGGACAGAACAAGCAATGCTAACTTACATAGTTATTTTACATTTTGTCTTTTTATCCTTATTGGCCATGTTTGAGTACAGGCCTTGTCTAGCCAACATTTCCCAAGTAAATACTTTTATACTTGGATTAAAAATCTACTGTCCCATAAAAGTTAACGACTATTCCCTTGTTCTTATTTATTGCTTTCTCAGCTTACAGACCATGGGAATGTTCCTACTCCATTTTAATGCAGGTAAAACAGGTTAGCTTACCTCGCCATAAACAATTAAAATTAAAAAGTGTTGGCTACGTGGGTATACAGTCTCCACACGTTATCGGAATGGAGCTTCTCCATCAACGAGAGATTTTTTTTTTTTTTTTGCTTGATTTTCACTCTAAAACCAAAAGATCCCACATACAGGAGGGAAACAATCTGAAAACAAAGAGCAGCAGGGCCAGACAACATTAAGGAGTACTGTCTTGCATAGGAGGGAAATGGTTTTGTATTGCATACAATACTAATGAACCCATTATTGCAATACTCTCTTTCTTACACTGCCCACCCTTTATAGAAAACATTGATAATCTGCAAGGGTTCAAAATGTAAACTGATGAGAAACAGTAAGAAAACTGGGAAACCTGTTTTCTCAGTAAGACACTAAAAGAAGCTCCGTGCCCTAATTTACTTGAAAGATTAAGTAATGACAAAAATCACAGTTTATTTCCTTTCTAATATAGCTAGCAGATACAGGCAGAAAATGTTTCTATGAAGCAAGGCTTATAAATAAGCAGAAGCAGTATTTTTGAGTAGACAGAAAAAAAACCATAAAAACTCTTAATTCAAGCCTAACAAAGACACAACAAACATCAGTTGAAGTACATGTTGAGAATACTTGCTCTAGATCTAATGTGATTAACACAATTAGTTCAAGAGGGAACTCAGACCAAGCAGTGACGTCTACTTCCTACGGCCAAGCATCTCATCATTAAAGGATTACCCTCTGCAAATCTCTGACCATCTAAACAATTCTAAACATGCAGGAGAGCTCCAGAAAAACCACCTCCTTCACCTGACCCACTCAAAAAAAAAGATTTTCAGACAATAAACTCTCACATACTTCAGCAAATTAGACGAAAACAATCTAGAAACACATTCAACTAATGTACCAGGCTTATTTTTGCACTTGATTGGAGTTTGCTAGTGATAGCCATTCAAATAACAAAGAAGAAAATCAGTAACTGCTTCAAGAGCAAGACACATACTGAACAAAAAACATCATCACCACTCAAGACCTCAGTATTATCTACCAAGAGGCCACTGCTCAATATTTCTGTACTATCAGTACATAAAAACAATACCTGATCTACCTGACCTATATAGCCTTTCCACTAACCGTTTTTTCTGCCCAAAGGAACGGCCTGACAACAACAGAGAAACTTTTTCACTAACTCCTCCTCAATATTTTCACAGCCAAAATGAACCCACTTCTAAGCTGGCTCTCTTCTGATTAAGTCAGGGAAAACAATAAAAACCCCACTGAACTGGACACACAGGAAAGAAACAATTTCACAGTTGGAAAGAAACAACTGGGCAATTATACTGACTGTTTCAGGAAAGGATGCAGCGATAAAACGATTTTTAAAAGCAAAGGCACAATACAACAGTTTCCCCAGAAATCAACTCCAAAATTATTCTGTACCTGGGATGGACGCATGCCATTTTCATCATCTGGACTAAAATGGCATTCCCACGTAGAACTCTACCACAGCTCTGGGAAGTGCCGTCACTTCATCTGTCTGCCTCTGAAATACTGACACATAACTCTGAAATACTAACCTAAACTTTCTAGTTTACACATGAAAAAAATGGCAACCTGTAAACTACTCCATACACAAGTCTACCAATCAGTTTTACCTCTGCGGAGGTAAGGACTATATCAAATACACGGAGGAACAGGGTCTATGCAGTCAAGCCCCCAGATATTATTGCAACTTTTCTGAGAGAAACATTCACAATAAAGACAATTTCTATCGGTCTGGATATTACCCCAGAAAAGTAGCACCTGTCTGTTTCATAACAGCTACATTGGTTCAGACCAACAAGACCACGTAGCCCAACAGCCTCTCTCCAACATTAGCAGACTCCGAGAGAAGAGTAAGAACAGGGCAAGCAATTATGCCACTTACACTGGGGGGAGTGGGACGGGAGGATTCATCCGTTCTGTCCTATTTTGAGGGAAAAAACTCCAAGAAAGGCATCAAAATACATAAATAGTGGGGGTTGGTAATAAGAAGCATTCAGAGCTACTACTATGGTGTCAATGCTGCAAGTCACACATTGCCCAAGTCATTCCCACATTCGCTCCGGCTTTTCGGCAAGTATTTGTTGCCTGCTTGGATATCACAAACGTAAGCACAGCAGGCCTGCATCAGAATGAAACAGCATGTCTGCAGCATCAATGAAATATTAAGACAGCTTAATTATAAATCAAGGAGGTCATTAGCATGCTGCCTTATTGGTTCCCCTTGCCTAGGCTCCGGAGATGTTAGAATTGCAGCAAACTGTAGAGTACCGCAACAGCGACAGGCTCCAGCTTCTGAGTATCCCTCACCTACAGTGCTACAGCTACTACCCTACGCTACAGAACAGCTATTTCCGATTAGTTAGCGTGGAAATGCACAGTCCTCAGAAACTAACAAATCAAGCATAGGCTCTGTTTTTTTCAATTCTGGCAGCAAGCTGACATATATTTAGCATACATACACTCTTCCTGCTTCCATTTATCTTTTCATATATTCTATCCTGGTTATGGACATGCAAGTTAGCCATTCTTCCACAGATTTAACAACCTTAGCCAAAGTGAAAATAACATTCCTCTACACAGCACCATTTAAAAACAGGAATGAATTACCTATTTAAAAGAGTGAATAAAGGAATAACCATGATTTATTGTAGAAATGCGTACTTCAGTACTGCTTAACAATAAATACCTAACTGCAGACTTGCTCCCTAAATAGAGCCACACATCAACATCTCTCCAAAACTCACGACTTTCTCACAGGACTGTAGCAAACTTTAAAGCACATTATAATGATTATCTTAATATCTGAAACTGCAGCACCAGAAAAGAAACGATTTTCAGTCTATTTTGGATCACTGAACTTTTTTTTTTACACTTTAATGATGCAGCTTAGCACAATTTTTCTTTTAGTATTAGCCTTAAAGGACTAGTAAACAAATTCTCTCTCTGTAGGTAGTCTCAAAGTCTGGGTATGACGAAGTCTTTTGCCACAGACCCTATTCCTCTGATCCCTTCTCTAGTGCAGAAGAAAAGACTAAAAAGAAAAAAAAGACTTCTTTGTCTAAAGACCTGTGCTGGTTTTGGCTGGGACAGAGTTAATTTTCTTCACAGTAGCTAGTATGAGGCTGTGTTTTGGATTTGCGCTGGAAACGGCGTTGATAACACAGGGATGTTTTCATTATCGCTCACACAGAGCCAAGGCCTTTTCTGCTCCTCACCCCACCTCACCAG
>JAVKLA010000081.1:38398273-38438200 GCA_034782735.1 Sagittarius serpentarius
TGGGTGCCCCATCCCTGGCAGTGTTCCAGGCCAGGCTGGACGGGGCTTGGAGCAACCTGGTCTGGTGGAAGGTGTCCTGCCCATCTTCGAGGTCCCTTCCAACCCAAACCATTCTATGATTCTATGATATTCCTGATGTGTTCTTTGTATCTTTGCAAGCTTCTGAGCAATTGTGAGGTGAACTGCATGGAAGATCCACCCTTCTGAAAACTGAAATTTGTTTGCATTCATAAACGGTATTAAGAAAAACAACTTCTGGCCATTTACAGAAAAATTAAAATTGGGGGCTTTTTTGTTTGTTTTTCATTTTACGCAACACAACAAATTGCTCCCGTCTCATCAAAACCATATACTACTGAATACTTACATTATTTTATTTAGAATTCTGGAAAATATAAACTGAATTATTAACTCACAATCTTTTTAATAGAAATAACATGGTTGTACTTTTATTTCAACAAAGCTGCTTTTTCCAGAACCTGCAAGTGAGTGGTGAGAGCCCACACCTCCACGCCACTCAAAATCCTTCTATTATACAATATGCAGACATATGCTTGTTTCTTTAACTTCTCCTTACTATAAGCACTGGAATGAGCTGAACCTTACTACTCAATTTACTTGGCAAACCACAAAGAAAAAAATATTACAAACAGCATGGTCTCATAGAGACAAAAACACAACTGAGCTTCCCTAGAGTCAGACAAAAGAAAAAAAGCCAAAATCAAGCAGTGTTTTTCAACATAAGCATGCTACCTAGTTAAGCTGAAGATGCCACCCAAGAGACAGACACACTGGAGTCAAACCTGCCATTCAAGAACTGTTTCATGCACAACCATCCCTTGTTGAGCACTTACGTATTTAATTATGAACTTTTAAATCTTTAGTCAATCTGTTAGTAAAAACCATCATTTAAAAATAAAAAGATTAAAACTCAGTCTATGTTTCCCTGTCCACTGAAAGGTTTACTAGCAGAGTTACGTGTGGATTAGCATTTGCAGCTTTTCTTCAGGAAAAGAAGAGTGCAACACCAAAAAACCCTTACCGTAAGAAGCACTTCTGCTGAAAAATAAGTCCCAAATATTAACCCCTGTGACACGTGAAAAATGAGTGGTTTTACTGGTGTAAAGAACAGTCATCCTGAGTAACAATTTAAAGAAAAATTTCATTTTCCATATAGTCCAACAGCTGCTAGGTAAAATTAGGCCTTAGTTGCTTCAGTTTTGCAATTAAGTATAGAATTGGAAAAACACAGGGTAATTTTTTGTAAGCTTTTTACTTTAAGGAGTTGGAGCTCTCCAGTTAATGTCAAGTCAATTTTGAATTTAAAGCATTTTGATAAAGAGTATCAACCTTTTTGTCAACCATAAAATGTGTAGTGGATACTTCCCAAAATTAAAATTACCATGAAAGAAGAATGAAAAGTCTGCGTTTTGGTGGGGTTTTTTACTTTGTTTTTGTTGGGGCTTTATGCTAGATGATAATACTAACTTAAAATGTCTTCTTTGGAAATCTACTGTATTCATCAGCATTTTCTTTATCCCAAAGAACTTAGATCCTAAATGTTCATAAAATGTATATATAGCACAAGTTTTGTACAGAGTGAAAAAAAAAATAAAAATCAGCTGAAACTCTAAGTAATCCCCACAAGAAAACACCGAGTTTTAACTAAGCAAAGCTGCAAACCTAAGCCATCAGTGCAATATCCTGCTTCCCTGGTGGTGTGTGGCATGTCTTTCAAATTCAAAGATAAATTAGTAGACTAATGACCAATATTACATTATTTCAAGTTATTGTAAGTATGACATAGCAACTTACTGGGTTTCTGTTTTGCGATCATCTTCAGGTTTTTTTAAAAAAACGTGAAAATTCTTGGCAAGAGATCGACTGCTAAGAGATTCTTTGAGATGTATCTAGGAATACATGTAAATGGGACAGGCATTTCTCCTGTTATCCAAACTGAGAAAACAATCTTCTCCTCTGGTATTAGAGAAAAAACATGGTTGAGCTTTGCTTTCCTCCATGCTCAGGGCACGCATCTACTACATCTTCTGACCTATCTCAGTTTCCTCTAAATGAAAGAAACACAACGTGAACAATCTCAGGGAACACTGTCACTGCTTCTGTGACCAGAGAGTTGCAAAGGGATGCCTAAACATCTAAAGAGAGTCTGAAACAATGGATGTGGTCAGTATATTCCTAACACAGGCCAAGAGGAACAATCAAAACCACCTCTTTGCAACAGCCCAGTAGCAGGAACACCTGCGGAGAAGACAATGTGTAGTATCGTTACCCTCAGTAGCCAAAGCTACTTGAACCACCAACTCTTAAATCCCTGCAGACTGCCTTAACCAGTTGGAGGCAGGTGGAGGAGGGAGGTAAGTTTCTGAAGCAGGTCACAGTCCTTTCAGACATTGAGAAGTGAGAGCCAGCAGCACAGTAAGCAACAGTATCGCAGCACAGGGACCGCAGCACTCAGCTGGCAGCAGGGGTACCCCCCTCATCCTGGTTTGTTCTCCTAAAACTCTCTGGTTCCCGTAGCGTGACCTTTTACTGTACAGTACACATAAGAGGTAACAATATAGGGGCTTTTTTGCTTTGTTTTAAATTAAGTCTTCTAGAGCGACTCACATCCATGCTGCACACGCATGCTTTTCTTTATTTGGCCTTCATTGTAACAGGTAGCAGGAAATACTACCAAACTGCTCTATTAGTTAAGCACTACACTTTCCAATTCCCTAAAAGAAATGTAATGCCCATGCTGGAAAGATGTTCTGCAGTTACAATCACACACATTGCAAATCCAGAGATAAAATTACTACTTTGTTCTCAGGACCTAGTGCTCTCCACCACCCTCCCCACACACCCCCTAAAAAAAAGAGAAATTCAAAGTTCTCACTCTAGGAGGACACTATTCCAGAAAGTTACTGTACAAACATCTAGTGTACAACCATTCCACACCCACGCGAGAACAACTATTCCCTTGATGAAGCTTTAATGAAATTGATAAAAATCTACCAAAGGATTAACATCCCCCTATTACTAAGGATACACAGTTATGCTTGCCAAACTCATACAGCGTTTAATAATTTTAGAGATTTATCTGCTTATTCAGTTATAAAAATGGATAAAGCTTATTTCATTTGCACTATTAAGCAAAAATATTAACTGAAACATTACAACTACAGTTATAATGTAGTACATACACGACACGTACCTGTCCAGTCATTTAAAGAAAAAAAGCCATAGAAATGAAAATACCGTGGGCCGGTGTGATGATTACATCATGGCAAGTGAAAGAACAATCAGAAATATGTTCACTCACATTAGCATAACAGAAGCTTTTACTGTGGATCGCAGCAACAAGTTGGTAGCTGTAGAGAGTCACCATTTCAGAGAACTTTTGATTGAAGACAAGGTAGTAGGCGCACACACACACACACAGAGAGCTCGCTTTGGGGAGCCTCAGGAAGCAGGTGAACAGCTGAATTCAGTATACTGAAACCTGGCTCTGACTCTTTTGAATACAGAAAAACCTTAGCAGAATAGTGGCACTTTTGTTGGAACATTAAAGGTGAAATTCTTCTTTCTGACCAATCAGATAGAAGAGCAAAGGAAAAGCATCAAAAGATACACACTACTCTTATGTCCGCTATAGCACTGATTTCACCTTGCTTTTATCTGTCTCAGCTTCCTTTAAATACCATACTGAAAAAAACATGTTATTTCATTAAAATAAAAATTGCAGCAGCACCACAGGCAGTCACAAAAAAAACAGCCAATGCCACGGTGCCTTGATGCTGCAAGTTGTTTTCTACTTCAGAACAATGATACTGAAATTAAGAGAAGTATATTCTCTGTTTAATGACTGGCTTATTAGAAGCAGCATCTTCAAAACATCCTCAGCTTTTCTTTGCAAAAAATAGATTGCCTCTGAAGACAGAAAAAATGGCGTTGCAGAGATTTGTATCTCTTTAATGACACCCCTTTTTAAACAACATGAATCTTGTCATAAGCAATAACTTGTTCTTAAAAAGTTTTGACCTCCTGCATTTCCTATAATTTTACTCTATCAAGCCGTAAAAAACACTGGGTAAACTTTGATTTTTAGGGCCCACAGTCACTACCTTGTTGTTTCAAAATAAAGTATAGACCTCTCTTAAAAACCTGAAATACAGCTTTTCTATGTTTGCCTAAAAAAGTTTCTTTTTTTTTAATTATCACCTCTATGTACCATAACCATTAATTAATTAAACCCACAGACATTCAAGACTATCAATTTTATGATCATATAAAAGAAATGGAGAGGTTAAATGATTCCTGCACTTTGTTTTCCTGTAAGTTTGGAGGACTCCAAATTACTACTACTTCATTATATGAAATAAACTCTTACAGCTTTAGAAGCTGATAATATTCCTGACACTGAAAGATGAACCCAGGACAGTATTTCAGTCTTAATGTCATAGCTATACACTCGTATCAAATAAGAAATATTTCAACATCAATGTCTTACCAGAAACCTTATATATTATTTACAACTCCTAAGACAACAGTATTTATACTGACTTTGCTCTACATACCCTGCATAAACATTTTCTAATGTGATTTGTGTCAGGTCCTTTTAACCACCTTAAGTACTGTCTGTCTTCCACATTCCCAAACAAATAATACAACTAAAGTATCAGCTGCTCATAAGCACTCATCGCCATTAACTTAACAACATGCAGTTACTGACAGCAGAAGGAAGAAATGTTTTTGGGCAAAGTGACCAGCTGGATTACAAAGTTACAGCATCCTCTGCCCCTAGCCAGAAAGGGTAAGTGCTGACTTTGGTCTTGAGTGTAGAAAAAGGCTCAACAAAATTCACTCCCTCACTTCCACGTGAAAAGCACCTGTAACGGTGCTCGGCATGGCGGAGGTGAATTTCCATTCTTTGTTCTCACTTTGCTTTGCGGTCAGCTACACCAGTGAGACCGAGTCCAGGCTTCAACGATTCCCCCACCCTTGTTAACTCACTTCCTTTAAAAAAAACTTCACAGAAGACAACCATTTCTTTCGGTCATTTTCTTTTACTTTCCACATTATTATACACACAGTAATCTATCCTGAGGGCTCAACACCAATCAAATTATCAGTATGGACATCAATTCTCAGTAATACACAGAGTTGCATGAAAACACGTATCTCGCACGTTAAGAGGAATGTAGTTTTTTAAACGGTGTGTGAGGGGCCTCATGTTTATGATCCGAGCATTTTAAGACCCTCATCTAAATAATCTCATTTTCAGAAGTGCAAAGCCTTCCCATTAACTTTCACTTAACTCAATGAGAGTTAACTGTAATGTTGCCATGTCCTGAATGTGCAGTCTGCTTTTTCAGTGCTACTTATCCAAAAACAGTGTAGCTAAAAATATTCAGAGCTTAGTGATTTTTCAGATCACCTATAAACTCTGAGAGCAGCGACAAGTTTTCACACTTTCCAGTTCATGCTGAAAGGCAGACATATCTAGCAAAATCAATGCAGTCTGAAATACAGCAGTGATTATACGAATGTTTCTAAAATCATATTGTATTAAATAGAGATACAGAACAAATCTTCCTTGTGTCTAAATTCGTGAATTCACTTGTAAACACTATTGAATTTTATACCTGCAAAAGGTTATACATTCTCAGTGAAAGATCTTCTTTGATGAGATAAAGGAATATGAATCAAAAACCTTACACTAAAGGGAAATCTCACTGTTTCTGGAAAGAACAAATTGTTCCCACAGGCGTCATGTCCACAAGAAAGTATGCCGAAGCTTTCAGCAAACATAGCGCAGTATGACAATAACAGGGATTTAATTTGGGACTTGAAAACAGTAAAGGACAACAAACCAAATTTGCTGAGATTACACCCTCACATAAAGATAGCAGATGCTTTAATAAGCTTTTTAAAGGAGGTATAGCCTTATAGAAGCCTAAGCAGCATTTATTTCTATGACAGTTATCCAACTTGCTTCCGTTCTTCTGTAAATCCTACTGCTTAGTGGAAAGAAAGAACTGTACATATTTGGATAATTCATTACACACTATAATAAAGTGCTGTAATAACATTCTGGCTTTCAAGTGATAAAATGAAAACTGTCAGTTTAAATTAATTTAAATCATGGGTGCCCCAAACTTTTCTTTTTGATGTGCAGACACTGCAAAACAACAGCTAGAGGCTCTAGGCAACAACTGTCCCATCACCGCTTCCCTCTAATCCACGCGTTGCATTCCTTCCATCCATGAAGTTTGAGCTTGCCTGCCTTTAATTGTAACCTCGCACCTTCTTTTGAAGTGAAACCTCCTATTACCCCTTCTTTTTGTTTTAAGGTATTTTCTTCAGTACTTAGTAAAGGAAGAAAGAGTATGTTTTTCCAGCCACTAAAAAAACAAAACAAAAAAACAAACCAAAAAAAAAGCAACCAGCCAGCATGAGACTGCACATTCAGCTGCTGCAACTTGGCCTAAGCTCTCTATAGAGCACTAATCATCTGAGAACATCATCCACCTTGTTGAATTGCTGAATACTATTTGGAGCAGTTGCAAAAACATACTTGTTTTTTCCAAAGCTCACGTTTTACATTTACATCCATCATTTTGTATCAGAACAGAAGCAGTAACGCAGCACAAATGTGCACTACAGTATCCCTTACATCAGGCCTCCCTGATACACCTTCATTCACACCTGAATTGCCTCCTGCTCAGACTTCTGCAGTTCCCCGTATACCATGCTAAATGCGCACATTTTTCAAGAAGTCTGAACACTGTGGCTATATTCTGCTGTCATGCTAGTCAGTAAGTTTTTAGCACCTCTCTCCTCCCGTTCCACCACACTCCTCTTCCACCTCCAGCATCGACTCCCTTCAGGCACTGTCAGGGTGACAATTTTAAAATGACATGCTAGTTTCCAGACTTCCTGTACTCAAATTCCCTCATTTTCCACAATCCAGACATTCACCTAATCTCTTTGCCTGCTCCTTTTGCTTCTTCTGTCTTGGCTCCTTCTCTGTCTTCATCTTGCATTTCTCTACGACTGGGGACAGAGATATTGAACTTCCAGTTGTCTTTAGTCTACACACGTCAAGAATATTTTGTCCTTTCTGTAAACAACAGGTTCCTATTTGAGGTAACATTTAAGTAAATACTGCCCAAATTCTTGCCCTCTCCTAGATTATAAATGCCTTCTAATGGATTTTGGAAGACACTTTATAAAGAGCAGAAAGTAAAAGCAAACCAAACTGCTTAATCACATTAATTTAACAGCAGCATAGTGTTCAGATACCAAATTCTATTTTGGAAGAAGTAAAAAAGCTGTGAAAGAAGTTTAAGCTGTTGTTCTCTGTGAAAGAAAATGCAGGAGATTTCTAAAATCTAATAAAACTTGCATTTTCCTGTTTCCTGCCAAGATTCAGGGGAGAGACTAAAGGGCTAAAATGCAGGTCACTAACTGTCTGTGGTTTTTTTTTTTAAAATTAGTGAAAACATAAAGCCAAAATTTTAATTTTCACTATTACAAAGCTTTTGGATTTAAATCCTTATTTTTATAGATTCAAAGTTACAAAGTTACACAATAGAGGCGATCAAAAGAAGGACTCAATTACACAGTAAGCAGCACAGAAACACAGAATATGAGAATCTCTAAGTCTCTCTACTCTGAATCAAGATCAAGTTAAGTACTTTTAAGTGTATCCCTTCTCCGATATCATTTGAAAGCTGTTCCTAAAAGTCTATGGTAGCAAGCATTCCAGTTTATAGTGTTTTACTGTCAATGTATTTCTGACTGTTTAGTCAGCATCTCCCTGATGTTTTCTCTTGTGATACCATGACCTCCTATGGAAAACAACTGTCTTGCTTCATGTACCAAGTTCTCTCAAACTGACTGCTGTATTCTATGTTGCCCCCTTCAATCCATCTTCTCTTTTCTAGACAGATCAAAATTTATTATGTTTTCTAAATCTCTTACAAGTTCTGCTGCTTTCCTTTGAATTCTAATTTGTTCGTATCCTCAGAGCTTGGTCTTCCAACACACGCCTGTAACTTTGGCTACAGCCTCACCAGCGCTGAACAGAGGGGAATCGTTTGCTTGCATTCCACTTGTAATGGTTCTGTGAATAAAACTTTTGCCATACTTTGTTGACTTACTCGTTTTGTTACCCATTACTATCCCAATATTTGATTCTGCAGTACTTATACCTACCTACCTATTTCTGATTTTACATTTGCGTATGTTGTATTCAGCATTATTTATCATACTTTGGTTCATTACAGATCACTACTCCAGTTTATCAAGATTTTTGAATTATAAACCTTCTTTGCAACTTTTCTCTTGCTTGGTGGCATCCACTGATTTTTGTACATGTATCCTCACGTTTTGTACCCTCTTCCATGAAAGATAGGAAATATATGTAGCCCAAGAAAAGTTTGCATGTGCTGTCAAGTTCAAGAGCAAATGACTAATAATTATTCAGTAACATTGTTCACTTTGTAAAGTAATCTTTTAAGTGAGAGTTCCCTGGTTTGCTTGTGGTAATCCACTGAACAGCATTAAAATTGAGATAAAGTTCTGTAGGTCACCATAGCAGCTCTCAAACTGAGAAGCAGAAAAGCCTGAAATGGTATAGGAGGAGGAAGGAGGAGAGCAAAAAAGGGCACAAGAAACGTTCCGTTATCATCAGAGCCCACTACCACATACAAGCCACAGTAATGATGGACAGCTATTATTGGTATCCCTTCTGAATGCCCAAGGGGTGAGAATTTGGGAGTGCCTCTCAGCAGCACAGAGGAAGCAGACAAGGGCACGGAAGGAAAACGTACGTCCCATTCCTGAGCAGCCTCACCACGCTGCAAACTTACTGCCTCACAGGAGGCAGCTCTCCTCACTGCCCGGGATGGTAACACGGCACAGCCGGGCACAGGCGCAGGCACGCAGCACTTGCTCTGGGAGAAAGAAGCAGCAGCCACAGGCAACCGAAACCCCGCACTGACTGGGAGGGAGAGGGCAGCCCCCATGGAATTAGAGCCTTGAGCACAGAGATCGAGAAGAATTTAATCGAATCCTACTGCCTAGGCTGCACCTAACTGCCAGAAATATTCCTCGCCTGCTATGTTCCTAGTAGGCACTGTTAATATAGCTGTGTAAAATGTTCGGTCATAGTTAACCTTCCAATGGCCACTAGTTCAGCCTTAAGTGCTCGCTTGGTTTATAACTTCCCTCAGGCTCCAATGGCTAGGCTTTTTCTGAGGAACATCCTGGGGTTTGTTTCACACAAGCTATAACTCATTTTACATCTCACATTTCTGATTTTTTTTTTTTTTTTTTTTTTGAGTGGTACATTTTTCCAGTTACTCTGCATAATGTAACTTTCATCTTCCTTCTTTCATGTCATGCCGTATGTCCTGTATTAAGATTATAAAACATCAAGAATGTTACAAATATATTACTAAACCAACCTTCACACAAAAACCTGCCTTTTTAAATAATTGAGTTATTCTAGAAGGGGGTTGATCAGTGAGATTCAGTATCTGTTTTAAAGTTGCTTTTACTCAGAAGAAAATGATTTCATGAACTTTAAGTAATATAAGCAATACAAAAATCATTATAGCGAAAGCAAAAGAAGAGTACGGAGCCCGGTGCTTCCCTTGAAGACAATGAGATCATGCCACTGACCATAATGACATCCATTTCAGCCTCCGAATTGCTAAAGGACCAAAAATTACTCACATTAAAACACAATTATCTCTTCATGCTATTATTAAAATGATGCTAACTGATAAAATGGGAATTTAAAGTTATTTTGTATTTTACAAACATTAACATTTTGTGAGCAGAAAATATTTAGAGTCACATTACATAGGAAATTAATACTATGTGTGATAGTTTCCACTGAGGACTCATGAAATGTTTTTGACTTCAAAATAATAATCGTAATTTTTTCCAAAATTATCTGGGGATAATAATTCTTGAATCCCTAGGGTGAAATGTCATCCTGCTGAAGTTGGATGGTGAAATTTGGCCTCTATTAACTACAGTATCTATCTGTTCTTCCTCTTGCAAAGTTTAAGCAGCAGAAAACATCTGTCAGGGAAAGGCTCTCTAAATGTGTCAATTGTTAAAATATAGAGGTATGTGTACAATATCTAGATCTCTCTTTTTATTTTATTTTTGTTGTCAATAGTTAATACCAGCTTTTTAAGTCACACTTTGTAATATATTCTCTTTAATAGGATTCTACAGTGAACACAGTCTCTAGAAACCAGAGGACTACGGGAATACCTCTCCCTCCTTTTCCATAAAGAGGACCCACAAAACACTTTTCATAGACTTTATCTTGAGAAACAAGTATACAACAACCAGACTGAGAAGGGGGAAAGAGCTAAGAGAAACCCTCCCATACAATCAGGGAATAATGCCGACTATCATATGGCAGAGCGGAGGGGAGATGGGAGAAAAACACTGTATATTGATGAAAATCACTGCATAATTTATTTCTAACTAATAATTCCCCAAAAAGTCAAAGTTGCACATAATTTAAGCCACACTCTATTCATTCTGTCTTCTTATGCAGTCAGAAAAATATATAATGGATCACTTGATTCCCAATTTCACTTCAGGATGATTTAGGTACCGCTTAAATAACTACATACTTCAGAAGTAACATGGTCTTTCACAACAAATGATATTGTATCTAGTATTCCCATCTTAAGAGACTGCATAAACTACTGACAATATGAAGTCCCATTGTTTCTAACACACCTATGCACCCAGTCCTTACAGAAACGAAGCACGTTCGTCTTAGACTTAAATGCCGTGCATTCAACCCAAATCAGAGCCACTGAGGCACGAATCCTGCAAGCTCTTCCTGATTAGAAATTCAGCTGAATTTTCCAAACATTGCCGACATAGCCAGGGCAGTGCCAGCCCCAAGAGAAGTTATATTTTTACATACCCAAATCAGTACTTTTAGCAGCACTGAGAGCTAGTGTCATTCTGCAATTGTGAAAAGCCATTTTGCAGCACACTTTCACGTTTGGCACGTTATACATCGACAGACACACACGCAGACACACGCTTCTCGGGCAATTTTTGGTCTGTGATAAATGGATGAAGTTCTACAAACGGATGACAAGCAAGATACATGGCTTTATACACAAAGTAGCTCAAAAGGAGTCCAAGTATTTTAGTAACTTCTGTATAACACCTGTATGATGGCGCATATACCACATACACTGACATTCTCTCTGTCATCACTGGAAATGACACATTAAAGTTAGTGTCAGCCTTGCACTTCACAACACACAGACGTATCCTCTTCGGTTCAGGCAGCACTAGAAGTAGAGCCCCAACAGTTGCATGAGGTATTCCCTTAGACCATGAAGCTTCCCAAAAAGCTCTGGATAAGGGTTTGAATCGTTAGTCCAGGGTACCCACGTTAGTGCCATTCTGCCACTGCTTCTCTATGCACGGCAGCAACACTTCAAGGCTACCTCTTGCAGCCTCAGAGGGGCTTCAACAACAGTAGCCACTGCAGGGACTTCTCAAGCCTTTGAGACCTGTGATTAATAGGGTCACCTTGGCACGTCTGTTTTGGGTTTGGCTTTACAGCAGCGTAAAAGATAAGTGTCACTGTATATTCCCACAAATAGATCTGTAAGTACACTTAAGTGTGAAAACTGAACATACACCTAAGAAGTGCAACTAACAATGCAAATTTTGAAACATGTATAGACAGGTGAAGGTACCATTTTCAAACAAAAGGCTTATGTAAATATACAAAAATAAGCATGGGATTATGAAACACGTTCAGTTTCTTATCTTAAAAATACAATACTTAAAACTTTGAAGTCACATCAGCTAATGACCCCTTCTTACTTCTAAAGGTTTTAACATTCTGCAATATTCAGCAAAAAGTTATTTTGTTAAAAGAAAATATAGTACTTTCAAAGTGTAAGCACATCTTTAAAAATCTGAAGTACTAAAACTACAATATAGAAGGTCAAACAATAAGAACTATAAAGATGAAACAATAGAAAAGGTGAAGGACTTCAGAGTACTACTCTTCTATGTTTATTATGGAGTCATTTTGACAGCTAACTTTTTTTTTTTAACATAAATGCAGTCTTAAATTTGTGATTTTTTTTTTTTTTGGTGCTGCTCCACGGTACAATGTTAGGCTCTCGAAAAACACGCTTCATACAGCTTTAAACAGCACTGTAACTTGGGCTTGGCTATCATGCTTAATAAACACTACACACTGTATTGGGTGTCTGATGCTGCAAGTACAGTCACATATACATCACGCATGATGAATTAAACACACTTTTTTGAGCGGACATCTGTTCTTGCCAGACAATTCAGAAATAATACTAAATAGTTTCAACAGACAGAACTCTGGCCTGAATTCAAGAAAAGCAGTAAGATGTTAAAAAAATATCTCAACAGAGCTGCCTTTTCCAGACAAAGAGCCTTTTTTTCCCCTCTTGGCACAGAGGTTTGGGACCAGAGCCAAGGTGCTACTTATCAGCTGTTTGACATCAGGGGAGGACTGCGTGCGTCAGTGGACCCAGTAGGGACCCCTGGCTTATGGCAATGCACCATGTGGTTCTTATCTTATCAGTTTGCAGGGTCTGGCACTTCAACCTCTGCAGTGTGAAAAGAAGAGGGGAAAAAAAAAGGGGGGCGGGGGGGCGGAAGGAAGGAAGGAAGGAAAGTGTATATAACCGGGAGGGAGGAGGCCAAAGGGGACTTGTGAGCCAGGCTGGACTGCAGAACAGAGCCCATATTACACTTTGGCCTACTGCGCTGCGTACGGTCGCAGAAAATCCTAACGGAGATTTCTCCTGCTTTCCCCACGTGCTCTTAGGAGAGAGGAACTACTACTTCTCACTTAGGTTCAGAGAACGCAGAACAATGTGCGTGTCGGGGGGACAATGCTCCCTTTCACATACAGGTGACAGAGGGGGTTGCCGGAGAAATGAGGAATATGATATACCCATGAAAAAGCTTACTGAGGTAGGCGCGTCCTCCAGGAAATCTCTGAACTGGTGCAAGACTTAAACAGCCCAGATTATTTCTTCAAATGCACAGCTTCAGCAAGATTTATTATAGCAAATTATTCTCAGCGACAAACAAGACTTACAATACAGTACAACTCCAAGCTTAAAACTTGATTGCACAAATCAACCTTTGTATTGAGAAAAACATTCACCCAGGAAGGCAATCATCAAGTAAAACATCTGCTTTCCAAGGTTTATTCCAACTGAAAAATTAATATAATTACTCAGAAAAATATGATCTGTCTTACCCTACCCTTCCTACACAATGTGTATGAATCAGACAGCAAAAGAAAAAGTCACCTCCTTCAGATTAATTTTCTTAAATTAAGCACTATTCTACCTCTAAAGCTGCATCACAAGGTACAAATTACAAGAAAGAAGCAGAAGCTGCTAAAGTACCTCTGGAAATTAGTGAGTTTGTACCCCTGACCAATCTTTGTAACTATTTCCAGGTATTCTCCTACAAAAACTTTTCATCTTACACTGCAGTGAGCCAGACTAACATCACTACAGAACAAAAAAGAACTGCTCAACGCTTGCAGAGAAACCTTGTTTGCTAAGGATTCAGCAGAGCTCCGAGGAGCCTCCTCGCTGAGGACCAGGACTGGGCAGCCTGTCGTGGACTTCTGGTCACTCTAATGAAGGTTCTAGTTTTGTTACTTCAAAACAGTGTTTTCAAAGATTGTTATGTTTTGCTGCATACAGCCATCCTGTGCTTCAAGTTTTGTTCCTCGTGGTTGTGTCAACTTTCTGAACCACAATAATACTGCGTAGTCTGTGGGACAACCGTTCATCTGAAGAGGCAATATGCTTTTATGGTCAAAACACACTCGCAGAAATGAAGAATTAAACGAAAACACACCCTAAGCCTTTGTCAACATTGCCAGTAGGAGAATAAAATCTGCACTGTGAGTGTATTTTGGGAAATTTTCCAGTACAAGTAGTACACTTTCTTCTCCAAATATGACCTGACTATTTATTAGGTAAATACCAATAATGTATTCTTACATAAAACACAAAATAAAAATTTGTGATCAAGGATCCTGACATGTAAGAAACTGTCTATAGAGTGAAATACTACATAACCACTGGTTTGCAATTAAAATCGATGAAATTACCACAACACAACACTTTTTCTGATGCTGATTTTTCTGATTCTGATTTATTTTTCTGTTTTCTTATTTGTTACCTTATTCTGGTGAAACAGGTTGTTGCTTTATCAGGTTTAGGAGACAGAGAGAAAAACAGAATCAGAAGCCTGATGAGAAACATCACCTTTAGAGACTAACCTGCAGTCTAACCTTTACCAATGAATTTCTGCACTTGGATGAAGTCACTGCCGTGCTCATCTCAAAGGCCTGTGCACAGAGACCGAGATACAGAACAGGCAGCTTGCAGAGCATGCTGTTGCCCCTTGAGTTAAATGATAAATACAGAAGTTACTGGCAGTGATCAAGGACCACTTCATGGGGGATCATGTGTCTCCATGTGTCACATGACTTACGGAAGAAGGTACGTTTCTCAGGTCGTGTGATTTTTTTCAAGAAACAGTACACTTTCTACTTCAGTTAGAAAACACAACTGACAAATGAATTGTAAGTGTAGTTACAGATCTATGACACACATACATAAACACTGGATGTGACACTTCATTAGCCAAGAAAAACAGACACACATGAAAAAATAACGCGCATCATCTTTGAAGACCGTATCTGTCACATTATGTGGCAGCTCGAGTATAAAAAAGGGCCTACCTTGTAATCACATTTTGCAACTCCCCCTCTTCTTCCTCCTTCGTGTTTTCGGACCAAGACTATCATCAAGATCTCAGTGCAAATACACAACACCAAGTCATTCTATACAGGTCAATTTAAGTGCTAAACTTAAGTCATATACCAGTGCTTTGCCAGCTGTTGTTAACACAATTAAGTCATTTTTTACATAATTAAATCAGATCACAGGCTCTACACAGTGAGTATATACTATGTACTATTCAAGTGTGGCTTTCATCAAAGATGAAAGCTGATTTGTTTTTATAATAACGAAAATTCAAAGCTACATCTAAGTAAGTCAATGACCAAAGTCATGTTTGGATAACACTTTCCCCTGCCCTTCAAGTCCTGCGGAACCAACACAGGCCTTGAAGAATGAACCAGATGACACTCCTTGCACACGCTTGCTCAATTTTTTATTTTAACTGTATTTAAATTCTAATTAATGAAAATGTTATCATGTCTACCAAAGATCTGATGTCAACTGGCACATTCTCACCCACCAAGATTCTGTTGTTTGTACTCTGATAACTTAGAGAGAAGAAGGACCTCAATTTCATTTTCAGCTTCAGATTTTAACTGGCTGTCAGGCAAAAAGAAATTGGTTTAAGAATTCTGCTGTTGTTGTTTTGAGGTTTATTTTAGGTTTGTGTTCACATTTTTAGGGGATTTTTTAGCTTTTGGTTTTTACAGGGAGAAAGAAGGGAAAAAATAAGGGAGGAGGGGAAGGAAGAAGAAAAAGGATATATTTACAGGGAAGAGGTTACTGCTCATGCTGTTCATATGACTAATCAAGTAGTTTGCCCCACTTCTATCCCAGAAGATGAAACAAGAACAGGTATAATGTTTTTTCTGGAGAGCTCAGTTTGGGACTGGAACTCTGGATCCAGACTCTGAACCCGCTGCAGAGGCAATGCAGGCCTCCGGAGGCAGGCACCTCAGACGTTTCTTACTATGGCTAGATCCCTGTTCAACTGAAGAAATGTACTTCTGCCAATCATAACCCTATCCTACAGGAATAAATTCTGATGACACGTTGGCCTAAACGCCAGAAAGAATTAAAAAATCCAGCCCTCTGGTTGAGAGTGTGACCTGCCAGAATCCCACAGATGAGATTACTGGAGAGGCACAGTACAGGTAGCAAGCTTGTTCAAACACCGTCAGTCTTTCAACACAACTACTTGTAGCTGCAATCCTTGAAGAAGGAATACCGAACTTCACAAGGAGGTGGCAGTTCTGGATTAAACCCACTGATTAAGTTAAACGATTTCAAAATACTTATTGAAAAGCAGCACCCAAGCTGGCAGAGAAAGGATACTTAATTTTTTTAAGGAACAAAAATTGTTTCATTTCTGCTGATTTTAATATAGAACTGGAAAAGACGTTATATTAATTTCTCTGACATTTTAAACTGACCAAAAATTAGCCAGGATTATTTTATATTGTCCGTTACTGAAACAGAATAAAAATCATAGATGAGTAGCTGGGGTACTCATTCTTCCATTTAGGTGACAAGCTACGTAAGGAGGGGGGGAGTGGAGAGCATGTTATTTACTCAGCTACACAATGTTTTATCCAACAAAGTCAAATTTCAAGCTGGAAAAGAGGAACAAAATAACCAATAACCTGAAAATAAAAAAAAATTAAGCTTCATTTCCTAATTCTTGTGTCTGACCATGGAACGCTGCTTCATTCTATATACCTTATTTTTGTATATGTAAAATGAATATGATTCTTTTCATTTAAACTTTATCTCTTCTCTTAGGGTAATATCCCAATACTTACACAATATTTCTACTTATGTATAATGAAGTCCATAGGATATCTTCATGTGCTTAATCACATTTGTGGTCAGCAAAAAGAAGGACAGCTGCTTGTACCCTGCAAAGGCTGAACGTCCTATTTAGCATTGTGGCCTTGATCTTGACCACCTCTGCTAAAAATACTCTAAACCTTGGCATCGATTGTTCTTTTATAAGCACTTTAGTGATTCCTTCACTTTCCGTGACTGTTTTCTCCAGTTTTCAAACTGCTACGCAAACAGTGGATGAAATTAAGGCTCCCAACACCCACCCATGTGAGATGAATAAAGTGATCCCCAAACTTTCCTGTCTTGTTAAAGAAACTCCAGACCTTAAGGCAACACTTGCTTTTTTGACATTCTGATGCAATTCAGCAGCTTTATATATGTAAATAGGAAAGCATTAGGAAACCAAAATTGCACAAAGAATGCAAGTCAGAAGGAGAAGAATTATGTGAGCTCAAGTGGCCAATACAAAGGATTAACATACCCCAGCTAATGAAGTGCTATGAAAAAGTTAACAACCTCATACAGTAGGAATTGTTATCTTATCCAAAGATAAGACATGTCCACAGCTAGACGAACGATTCAGCATGGACTGAAGGAAAAAATTGTTCCCTTAACTATATGAAATTTCTTAAAATACTCCTTAGCATGAGATCTCTCAACAGATCATAGCATGAAAGGTATGCACTTGGGCAAACACTATCTGAAAAACCCCTAGTATGTGCTCAAAATATACTGAGAGAACAACGTAAGAAATCAAAGTATAAACTTGTGCTCTCTTTAAAACTAGTGTAGGATTGGGTTTTTTTTTTTTCCTGTTTTTAAGTCTTCATTTTTTACCTGAAGAGGTCTTAGTCAGCTTTGGTAAGACAAACAGATGTAGGGTTGTACCAAAAAAAAAAAAAAAAAAAAAAAAAATAAAAAATTCTTTGTGTATAGAGGGAATTTTGAGTCCATTATGACCAAGTTGTACTTTAAACAACTAAGTTGTTTTTTGAGTATCAATTATGTAAAAACACCTAAGATATGGAATTACTGAATATTTTGCTCTTCTTGCATTCCATCATGGAAAATACAATGGAAGTAGCAGAAAAGAGTCTACTGTGCTATTATTTTAACAAGTCTGACAGCATGAAGGTCTGCAGAAAAATAAACTTTAAATAAAGCAACATAAAAAAAGAAAGTCTTTTATGCACACTCAGTAGTATCTATATAATCTTATGGTTTTATCTTCATTGAACTAGTAAGACTGCCTCCACTAGACATTAGTATGGGAAATTAACCGTATTATAAAGTACACACGAATGTAATGAATCTTCTATCCATCGCTATTTAGGCAAAGTGTTTATTTCTCCACAAAATTCAGTAAAACTACCTGGACGGGTTACTTTCAAGAAAACACCATAGACATATTCACAATTATGACCATTGTTTTTAGTTCTAGCCAATATGAAATTACAGATTATCTTAACACCCATTCCTATTTTCTTACAGAGAAATACAGTTTATAAGGTTAAAAGCCTGAACTAAACATCTTGCTTCAAGACAATTTTAAAAGGACTGAAAGAACACTCATACCAAAAACATTAGGTGTTAAGCTTTCTGGTAACTCACTTTTTCCACCTTAACAAAACCTCTTCTAAAGCAAACAATGCTGTCTTTACGTCATCACTGTCAAGTATCAGATACAGTTCCAGACCTACACATCGTATCACCTGACTTTATATCACATGTCCAAATTATACTTTTCTGGAAATTTACCTTCTGCACCCTAGAAAGTTTGGCAAAAAAAAAAAATCAACTAGATTCTTGCTAGCACCAAAGTGCTCCACCAGAACGTTGTCAGCTGGCTGCTTTTCCTTGGGCACTCTTCACAAGGTCAGCTCAGCTCAGCTGAGGAGACCTGGCCTTGTTTGTGGGCCCTCTTTCATCCCACGCACTGCCAGATAACATTCCCCTTTGGGGAAAACTTCCCCGGGACCGCCAAGGCTGATGCAGCACACTGCCGAAGAGGCTCACATCCTCTCAGTGAACTGTAGCCATTTGCAGTCAAACTCCACAAAGCTCTATTTGAACCTGTTCTATTTCATTTCATTTTTCCTCGATATAGAAAACACAATAACATACAGAAAAGCATAAACTCTCAGAGAAAAGTCTCTAGACAGAAACATTCCCTATGCAGAGAGAGAATAACAAACTCTTTGGCATTAGTAAAGCAACTCGATTAATTGCCCTCTATTAATTACATCAATTAAAGTCTCATTCCACAGGAATGATGGCTCTACCTGATTCTTAAGAGTTCTCAGGGGTTGGCTGATCTAGTACCTCCTTTCTGCCATTTTTATTTACGGGCGTTTGCCCAGAAGCTCCAGGCTAACTACAGTGCATCATCCAGCACCTTACTGGATGCCCATAGCAATAACACCATCATAGTTCAAAAATCACACTGAGCTGCTCGCTTCAGGGGCAAAGTGCAGTGTTAAAATTTACTCATTTACCATTTTGAAATACACGCAGGGATTGTACTGTTCGTAGTGACCTCTGGACTGAGAGTTTAAGATTTATCCAGAACACTTAATTTCTGCAAGGAGACTGCATTGCCTGTTCATCACTGGAGAAAGGATTTTACTGACACAGGTACATGAACATTCTCAGTGCTAGTACACTAGAAAAAGGCTTCAGTTTGTCCATAAAGGTGTCAGCAGATTTGCCAGCAAAATCTAACAGGCTTTTTTCAGACTCCAGCTTCTGAGTGGGGAGGCACATGAGGTGATGCTTACAGAATAAAATTTTTGCTTGGAAAATGTTTTCTGTGCTGAAGCCTAGAATTCAAAACCTGCAAACATGTCAGCATGTGTCCCATTTTAAGTATTACTGATTTCAGTAGGCATACTCACACATCTAAGAAATTTTAAGTGACTCCCACGCACAAATGTCTACAGCAGCACTGAAATTGTGAAAGGGATCAAAATTGTTGTACAAAGATGACTTTTCATCTTTGAAGTTTTAAAATAAGAAATCTTGCAAGACTTTTAAAGTATTTTTGAAGTGGAAAGTGTAAGAACTTCACCTCGTGAAATCTAGCCACAGAACTGCAGTGTTGTAGTTCTGTAGTAATACCAGGGTTTGTTCGGTTTTAGAGCAGCCTCGCTCTTAGAGGAGAGCAACACTTGTGATTCAGCCTGGCTTTGTTTTTTGTAAGGTTGGCCCTTCCTCCTAAATCAGGCAGGGACAGATAATCCAAAGCTGGGCCAAGGGATGGCTGTAGAGACTTTTTTTTTCTGAAAGGTCTGCGTCCCCCTGCATTGCAGCAATATGTCTCTGCTTCTCCAGTTAGACAGTAAGGCCTTGTCTGCAAGAGGCTTTGAAAGGTGTCAGCCTTCCTGCCTCAATAAAACTAACTAACCCTTAGCCTTTCAGACCTGAAAGTTCTGGTGGTTTCTCTTTGATTTGTGGGTTGTTTTTTTTTTTTCTTTAAGGTGAGTGACAACTAGGTAGCAGTAATCAACACACTGGTCATGCATGTTTCAAGTAGTTACCCCAGGCTCAAGCGTCTGTGGTTTATCCAGAAGGATTCCAAGGCAAGCCACAAGTGTTTGTAGCTGGGAACAAACATTTGAAGAGTGTCCAGAGGATCCTTTCAAATGTGTTGACAGCCTTGAGAAAGTAGCACGTAATGACTCAAGTTGCAGGTCTGGTGAGGACAAACGCACACAGAACGGTTCTGGGAGACAGATGCCGGTAACTACTTGGGCCTCTCTGTAGGAACAGTCATGCAAGTGGCAAGACCCAAGTTGCCCCCAAAATGTTCAGGTAAACTTTTAATGGATGCTTCAAAAGCTGGTCACAACCTTGATTTTGCATACCAACTCATTCACCCATTTTAAAGCCACAGCCCGTTACACAGCAGAGATTATATTGTGCTAAGAAATCCTAGGCTAATATAGGGATACCACAAAAAAAAAAAAAAGTTAGTCTTGCATCTTAACAGAGGATTTTTTCATATTAAAGCTATCAATATTTCCATGTGAACAACGAGGAGGCAGTTGAGTTGAATTCAGGCCAAGTACGACAACAGAAATGTTCAGCAATTCCATATAAATCAGAGGAAAGTACACATCCAAATGGCAACAGGATTCAACTTCAAACACCCAGGATTTTACACAGGAGACAAGCTTTAATTTTTAGGTTATTCCTTTTTGAATGTAACACAAGGAATAAAAAGAATACTCAGAGTGTGAAAATTATAGGACCTACATTTGATTCATGTTAACATGTCTTTAAAAAGAGAGCAAAGCAATTCCATGAACTGATAAATGGTCTGTTATACATGAGATGGACTTTTAACTCTTCAGGCACGGAAACCCTAGCTAACTGCATACTTGGTATCATTTTGTCCTTTAGAGGTTATGCCCATTGCTTACTTTTAAACTTCCATGTTTTTCTCTTTCCTTTGCTGTACATATTCTTTTTGTTCCACCCATTTTCCCCTCCCTCCTTAACAGCTAGACATCTATTATTACCTATTAAATGGAGCAAACAGAGCTTGGATACTTGGGAAATTTGAAAAACTCTGACAACAGAGGAACATGGTAAGGGGGGCAAAGCAAACATACAACTGAGTAGCTCCAGGGGAGGCTAACCACGGTCTGGCATGGATTCCAGCATCCAGAACACTGAGGAACTAGAAGAGACATCCAGTATTTCTGCAGTAGCCACCCATGTATGTAGTATCTGATGCCCCATTAGGCTAAAGGGGCATCAAATGAAACACACCAAAGATAACTGTTCACAAATACAGCTCAATCATGTATTATAAAGTGTATTTCCCGTGCAATTCTAAAAACTCTAAAGATGACAATATGACCAACTTGTTTTGAGATTCATCTTAGCTGACCATCCTCACGACAACATGATTTAAGATGCCACAAGAAACCCATCTCTGAATCCTGCCCTGACAACTACATCAATACAACACAGCAAATACAAGAATTTGAAAAGGCAAGTAGAATTAACTGATGTAGTACAAGCAAAGGATCTTAGAAGCAGCCAAAAAAGTGATGTACGGCTAACTTTTAACTTAGACCAAACTGCATGGTCCTTGCTTTCCCAAGCCCAATATGTTAACACAATCCATGTACTGCAAACACTGTCCTTTATTCAAAATAGCTCAGTTTGAGCTTACGTAATAGAAGTATTAACTTACAGTTCCAAGTCAAGGCTGACCCCAGCCTCAACCAAGGAATGAAAAGCTACTTGTTAAACATATATAAGTTTTCTAAGTATTAAGCATATGTGCTTAACTACACTCAGACACTTTAAGGCTCCTTTTGATCAACCTTCTCCTACACAAATGTTCCCACTTGCATATAAAAAAAATTATCACCTACAGCATGTTAAGAGACAAAGATTATTCCTAAATAAAACTGTGTTTGGTTTTATGTATTTTAATAATTAAGAGACTCTTTCAACATTACAAATGTACATAAAGTTATACTTTGACCTAGTCTATACTTGACACCAATTATCCTTCAGCTTGCATTCTTAAGCTCTCATATTAATCAGTCCCATGAAACATTACCGATAATGCCTGCACAAAAAGAATAAAAATAGGTTTTGGAAACAAAAATTATGATTAGCATAAAACAGAAAAAAAAAATATCTTTTCTAACTTACTATTTTGCGGATGTTGTGCATTTCGGGAGTTATGTCTTTAACAGGATAACTGAACAGCTTTAACAAATATAAAGTTGGAGCCCACCTTGACAGCTGTGCTGTTCAAGTGTCTGAAAAAAATTAGTGTGGCAAGATAACCACAGAATCCACATTCTTAATATGGCCACAATTTATTTCACACATTTTTTAATATAATAATAATTATGACCCCTAACTCACATGTTCTCAACTTAGTCGTATCACATTTTTACCTTCACCACAATGTTCCGTCCCCAAACCCAGCAATGACTGTCCTGCAACTGAAAGGCATGAATGTTGTACAGTCTTATAGAAATAACCAACACTAAACACCTATCAAATTTCTCACACAATGACTTTACAGTAGGGTTCATTTTTTGAATACAGTACTAAAGTTCCTATTACATACAGAAAGGAAAAATTAAGATCAATAATACCTAGAATTGCATCTCATCCATTTTTACAAAGAACGTACAGTGTGCATGTAGAGTATAGCATGCATGTACTGTACGGCACTATGGATTAGAAGGAAGAAGCACTAAAAAGTTCTTTTGAAAAATACTGGCAGTTTCTCTACAAAACGCATTAGTACTTTTCAGCTGATGTTCCTAAGCCTCCACACGTACATCAGCAGTGCATAACAACTGCAGAGAGAATCTGGGAAACTATACATTTTAAATCCTAAATACATTTTCTGCTCCAATCCATAGGTTTATATTGTTGTGATTAAATCCACAGCCCCATACAGAAACACAACTAGTCCACACTGCTTGGAAAGAACAGCCAATAGATACAAGGAACTGGGCATGAATGCTCTTTAAATAATTATTTAAAAAATAAAACAAGATCTCATGTGAAGCTTCTATTTATTAACGCAAAAAGATAAACTATATTACAAAGAAATCCATTAAAAACAACATTAAAATAACTTCTGCCATCACATATTGTCAATTGCATTCAGGTCTCTGGGTTCCAGTGCTTCCGCTGCTGTAACTGGCAGCATCAGTACAACCTAAATCAGCAGAAGGAATGCAATTCCCCATAATTTAGGTATGAGTGATGTCAGCAGTTGTTAGAGAAAAACAGTAACTCATCGAGCTTTGCTCATGTAAGGAAAAAGCCTTTCAATTAACATATAACATTAGAAGTTGCAGCATTATTTAATTAAAATAATGTGGCTATTTGGCTCCACTCTGGCTATAGTTTGTTAAAAGTCCTCTCCTTAAAGCAGTCAGCAGCCTTACTTCATATGCATCCTTCTCATACCATAAGGAGAAGGCAAGAAGTGTTTAAAACACAATGAGATACAAACCTTACAATTGGCAGGAAGACCCAGTGTTTTCAAAGCCTTTTGGGAGAGCAAAATTATTTTCAACTCATTAACTTGAAATTAGATCCCAAATTGACAATTCTTAAGAGATTACTCACATCAGAAAAAGCCTTCTTCAGTTAATTGCAATTTTCACTGTTCAAGACAAGTTTATAAAAACATTTGCAGCCAGTGAAGACCAGACATACAGATAAATTGTTCAATTTGTTTCAGAAAGGGTAAAATAAAGTATACTTGCCTCCTTTTTTTTTTTTGGGGGGGGGGGGGGGAGCAGGGGCAGGAGGGAGGGAGGGAGAAACACCACCACCCCCCAGAAAAACATCAAAAAAACCACACACACATACCAATACTGTCAAACTTAACCTTAAGTACTCAACTGAAGGATTAACAAACTGAATTTTAGCTTCAAGACAGACCTCCATTGGCGAAAACCTGGTTTGCATTTGGTCAAGTGGGAAGGTTAAAAAAAAAAAAAAAACCAACAAAAAAACCCAGAATATGTACATCTACTCTTTTTTTTCCATTAGTAAGTCCCTAACCCGTCAAAAATGTAATAGAACTTTAGACCACCCCAACATAATGTTATCCTTTTTCAATGGCTGATCTTGAGATGGGAAACATGAAAACACACATTTGTAAGACACAAGGTTATTGAAACGTGTAAGCAGCAGACCCTCTCTAACTACTCACTTTTTGCACTTAACAGTGCTTCAAAGTGAATCCTGCACATACGTACTGCTTTCAAAGTCTGCATAGTAGTCAAATCAAAAGCCGAAACGCTTCAACATGTATCTCCTTAGCAAGTACAAGCTTCAACATTCAACTCAAAGTCTTGCTTTAAATTAAAAAAAACAAAAATCACAAAAATAAAGGTCACTGTCATCATTCCCTGTCTCCCTTCTCCCTCAGAAAACTGTATTAATGCAAATTCCCAAAATAACCATTCTGAGCCAGAAGAAAAGCCTGGGAATTGCTACCTAAAGAGAACTGAGTTTTAGAGGGCAATGAGCATTTAAACCAGGGACTTAGAGTGGAAACCATGATGAAGCCTTAATTATAACATTTTTGTTAATAAAAATAGATCTGCTCTAGAGAAAAAAAATTCTGTTTCCACTTCTGACATCATTTTCCCACGAGATCTTGAGGAAGTTCTAAAGGCCAAACCACTCAGTAGGAACCAGCAATTCCAGATGTCACGTTCTGGTATCCGTCAGAGACTTCTTCAGCCTGACTGTCAGAAAGACTAGTTTGTTTTCCATTTAGGTTCACTCTGTGTTATGAAAGCAATTTAAAAAAGCCCACAATTTTCAGGACAGACGTTCTAGCATAAAGAAATGTAAAATTTGTGGCTACATTTCACAATATGGGTCTAAATGTCTCAATTTCCCACCTGTAAATTGTCCTTTGTGCTAAAAGACTACAGTAATGAGCTTGACCAGAAAAACGTGTATAACAAACCAAGAGACAGCTACGATCTTTACTGCCATTCACTTATTTTTAGAATTTTTCTTGGAATTCTTTCACGTGGAGGAGTGGCTGTTGAATACCATGATTAATCTATGGTGAATAATTCCATTAGTCAATCAACCAAGCAGAAATGTAAAAGCAAAGCAGACTGAGTCTTGTTTTTTCAGTCAGAATGATCAAATAAGCTGTTACTGAGTCAGGATGCAAAAATCCTCATCATACTTAGAAGGTTAAAGTTAGTTGAATTATTTTATTGCCAGGAATATGCTCCTGCTTTTTTTTTTTTTTTAATCATTAGCCTTTTAAACCTTGAATGTTTTGATAAGTAAGCAATGATCAACTGCTACTGTGTTAACAGCACAGATCAATTCTGTCAAAAAAGCTGCATGCTTGATTCAGACTCCTTAAATACTAAATAAAAACTTTCAAAATACATATTATTGCCTTATTTAAGGTTATCTTCTCATATAATTATTAAAAGCTAACTAGACCCAAACATTTAATAGATATGGACAATAATAATGAAAGACAGGAATCAGAACTGCCCGAATTCCTCAAATGTTAGGTTATTTAAGAACATTTAATATAAAAACGTTATTAAAGTATTCACTACTTACATGCCTTACAGAATTCATAACATTGGTATCATTTTTATTTTGAGCAGCTGTAATTGTCTGGCTATTAGCTTTGCTTTTTTTTTTTTTTCAAACATATGAATACCAAAGCCTGTTACTAATCTGCTAGTTTGTACACTTGGTGACTGAAAAGAAGCAACATTTGTCTAATATGACACATCTGTTGTAAACTCTTGAGATTAACGTTTAACTGTGAACTGATAGCCAACTGGATTTACATTTTAATTAAATTTCTTTGGCCTACCCAGTATTCCTCCAACTATTCTGTTCCATTGTTTCTATTTTCTTTAATATCAACGTTAGCAGTACATACTGCTAACGGTTGCTACATACATACCATAAAATAGCAATATATTCAGCAGGTTCACGTGAAAGCTTCTATACCTATCTCAGCTTCAGGACGTAAACAATATTCCTTGTTCTTTCCCTGCCCTTCGCTCAAAGTTGTAGGTAAATTGAAAGTGTCACACAGTCACAATTTACAACTGATCTTGCAACGATCTGCCTATGAATGATCCAAGTATGGATTCAGAGTTAATTTTGGCTCTCTGGAGATGCAGGGTCTGCCTCTGAGGGGCTGCTATTAGATTATGGACAATATTGGACAGTATTTTGTCTGTGGTCATCCGTAATTAATTTCATGATGCAATGCTGGGGGAGCGAATTGTGGCATCAGTCCTTCAATGAACTGTTTGCATGAAAGTATCACTGAATAGAGGCTGAAAACATGAAGAAAAATTAAATACCGTAATACAGAGTCACACGGGTGTTACTGCACAATTATCGGCACCCACAGAAAGTGTCATGGGATCTCTGAAGCCTGTTTCAAGACAGTTCTAGAGTGTGCTGACAAACCAAGCTGGGAAACGTTAGACAAGCTCTAGCTAGAGAGAAGCAGCTGAGGCTCTAACTAGTAGATTAGCCCTCCTCTCTAACAAGCACTGAATTAAGTATGCTGATTTAGTTTTCACAGACGTATGTATCATTTAAGCTTTAAAATAGTTCTCTGTGGAAAGTGGTTAAGATGCTCTCCAAACTATCACAAGAAGACAGCATTGCAAACAACCAACACAACAGGGAAAAGAAAACAAGGAAATATTTTCATATGTACACCTAGTGCAGTAATGCTGGGTAACCAAAGGACCCCAATTACAAATACTTGTAGTTATTCCTCTCCAGTTGTAGATACAACAGCACTCAATGCACTCCAAGTAAAACATAAGCTTAGAAAGACCATGTATTAATACCCTTGTTAGTAAGGCTTAGGAAAACTGTTTGACATTCTGTTTCTATCTAATAGCACTACTAATTTTTTTGTTATAAACTGCAGAATGTATAGTACTGAAATTTCAAGAACTTACACAGATGCATCTGTTAGGAAAGACAGCACTACCTCTAACCTTGCATCAGATTAGATAGGCAGGAGTGCCCCCGGCGCTGGCAAACTGCCACCAAGCACGTAATTTGATGTGTAATCTTCGTGGCAAGGCCTAGAAGCATTTATACAATTACCACAGTATAACCAGAAAAACTAAAAACATGCATGAAGGGCATCCATCTTCTACGTCCCCATCTATCCTTTACCTTTTACTTTAAAGTGCTGCAGGCTATTCTCTTCTTGGTGCTGGTTTGTCAACACACGCTAGGTCATTTTTTCCTCTCGCAGCTACATGACACCCACTATCCTTTTAGGAGCTATTAGGATAACTGTTGCTGTAGCAGTAGTAGTAGAGCCATTACACTGCTCATAGCAGTCAGATCACTTCTCATAGCTCAACAAAAAAGAAAATACGACCAGGGCTGAAAAAATAACATGAAACATAGAAGATAAACAGAGTATTACTCAAAAGCAGAAGGCTTTAAGATTAGACGCGTTCTCCTGCTCAGCTTTCCAGCCCAACCGTCACCACAGTTCTTAGCATTAGATAAAGCACAGAAATGGGACATGTCGTCTCAAAGTTGCGTGCAGTCCTTGCAGTCCTTCCAGTATCCCAGTAACGGATGGAGTTATATCTATACTGCAGGCAGGAACTAAACTACATTTTTTTTTTAAGTATAGTCTTAAAAAAAAAAAATTAATTCTGGCTTGGAAATGTTCCCTCAAGATTTTTTTTTTTTTAAATAAACTTTCTATTCTGCTTTTGCATGTGTACACGCAGAAGGTGAGCAAATGAAAATATTGTGAAACCTGAGGCATAACATCCAAAAGTATTGACATTTATTTTTCATCTGGCCTGTGAAATACCACCTTGTCTACACACTTTCCCATATCCATCATTTGCTTTCTCATATATTTGATACTGTTGCTAGAAGTTTATGAAATATAGTATTACAAACTAAAACACGAGCAGCGTTCATTTTTAACCAGAACAGTACCTGCAATCAATAAATTGATGAAAAAGAATGCTACGTGATCGCCTCGATTATCAGACGTTTTGGATTAGATTAGTTTTAAAACAATAAGCTAGGGGGCTTATTTTCAGAGCTGGGTTTGCCTTATATTCTATCGTCTACCTCAGGAGTGCAGTAGAGCCCCCCTAGAAGGCGTCTCTATAAAGCATATAACATTACTCTGGGAGCAAGACTTTCGAAAGGAACAAAACTCCACGGATTGGACAAACCTGGGGGGGGGGGGGGGGGAAGTTGCTTCCTTGCTCTAAGACAAAAAGTACCTATTAATTCTACTGTGCTACTCCTGAACACCACACAATGAACAGTGAATTGAATTCAGAGGATTTATTTTACTGCCAATTTTTTTCTGTCTTTAGCCGAGAAGCAAAGCTGGAATAAGGAATTTAAAATTTCTTAGTCAACATTTAAAGCTGTTGCCATTGTCAAGCTGATAATACTGATTTGTTTTATTATTACTAACCTGCCAGACCCCAGCTGTTGTTTTAGTCAAAACCTGAGTTTTCCAATAACTAGGAACTGCAGCTGCTCAGAATGGGTCGCCAGGGATTTGAACCACCAGAAACATTACTCATCTGGTCCTGCCCTGATCAGACTTCTTTGGCCAAAAGGCAGGGTCAGGCCTGCCTGAGGTTTGAGACATACAAATTAAACACTTTCCCCGTGCCCCTCCCCCCCCAATCTTCAGAAAAATAATATTTCTCATTCAGCCTCTGAAAAGTTATCCATGATTCTCACCTAACATACATCCAATCTGGCAAGGCCTACTTTCTGTGGATACTCTACACTAATTAGCTTTTGAAAAAAAGATCATGAATTTTAACTGAAGATATCCACTAAGTTACTGCTCCCATCTATCATTCTGTCAGTGCCAAAAAATCAAAACCAAGAAAGTATTATTTACTTCAAGTACGTTTACTTGAAACAATTGAGACAGTGTAGAAACTTACAGGTATTTGCCAGCTGCATGTAACAGGTGTAACCATAAACATTAGAAAAATGCTGCAGTTTGATGGGCAAACTGCCAAAGGGCTGCCTGATTTAAACATCCCAAACTCTAATTATTTTTGTTTAACAAATGCTGTCACATGAAGTACCCTCAACAGAGCCCCAGAACTTATGGGAAATGACTATTTAATGTGTAACATTTCACTGATATTTATTGTTGTTTTTACTCTCGTATATTAGTTTCAGATGAGAATCCTCACCAAAAAAACCCTAACTTTCCATTCCTCCAACTCTTATTAACTGTTTCTGTTTGGATTACCGACATCACACATCTTAATTTCTTCCTTTCCTTTCAACAAGTTTCTCTCCAAAAACATAATCAAGCTGTCCTGCTCCCTGAGCTTTGCGGCCCTCTACTGCTTGTCCTTCCTCCTCCCTATTTTCTTTCCTGTTATTCTGGCTTTAACTCCAGAATACTACTCTCCTTGCATTTTTCTACCATTTCTGCATTGTACAGCATAGTAAACTCCCCTGCAAAGTAGAAGCACTTGCTAATGAGCAACTAACTGGAGAATTCAACGTAGCTTGTTCAAACTCACTGAACACAGAAGTGTTTTAACCACAGAGACAATATAAATAGGTATTTTTTCCTGTGGGTCTTGAGATACACATACACGCATTGTACATAGCACAGGCTAGAGGCCACCCAACAACCAGAGCCCGTTTCCTGCAGAGGAGGGAGGAAGAGCTCCCACAGGCAAAGCATAGCGAGCACAGGTTAGCCGAGTACAAGCAAATTGTTCAGAAACACACACACTTTTACATGCAAAGTCAGACAAACGTTTCTTAACTAATGGACTGAGCCCTCGGGTTTCATCTCAGCGATTTCAATATTCAACAGCACACTAGCCTTCAATATTACGCTAAGGTCCTGCTCCCTTGCGGACGCACAAGAAAGCAAGCCACACACTGGTCAAACCAGTTCCGTTGGAGACCTTTTCTCTTCAGCATTACCAGGCTTTCCATGTTTAAAAGCTGCATGACTACAAGCTGATACTGTCCTTTGCATCTCCAAGATTTTCAGGTTTCACAGAAGAAGTAACAAATTATTCATTAATCTCCACACAAAAGCAGACAATTGTCAGTGATGGAAGTGACAGGTCAGTCGAGTGAGTTGGCAAGCCACATCCTGTGCAGAGGGGAAAGAAAAGGGTGCAGGGACAGAAATCTCTCGGAATGAAAAAGTTTGAAGCCTTTCCCTTTTGCTATGTTTATTTGCCTCTCACATTTTTTAAGAGTTGAAGTGGAAAAACATGAACAAGCAAACCTTGAACAGCAAATTTTAAAATACACCTTTCGCTGACCTTGTAGAAATTGAAAGAGAAAAATTTATGAATTCCAAAGCCATTGAATCGCCTCCTGCAAACAACAAGAACTGAACCCTCTTCAGGCAAAAAAAAAAAATAATCTGTCAGACACAAGTGAATCCGTGAGGCATGCTTATTAGCAAAGGTTTCTCGCTTTAAGTCCCACAGACTCTACAAGCACTGCCAAAATTCTTAATCCTAGAAAAGCGGATAATTCATCCCATTCAGCTGACCAGCTCTACCTTGCTCTCCTCAAAAGGAGCTAGCAACTTCCCTCTCCCCATAAACCTAGCTAACTTCTCTCTAGGAGAGGCCGAGGCCATGAATGGAATTACTCAGCAATAGCTCTTTTCCTCTCACATGGAAGACTGACCTTTCGATCCATCAAGATCTGGCTGGCTTTATGTGTTTTTTTTTTTCTTTCCCTTTCACTAGCCTTCTCCCCATCGCACCTCACTTGGCCCTGCTTTTGTCTCTGTATCTTCTGGTGGTCCGCAAATACCTGCCAAAACCCGTCATCGGTTGCAGTGCTTATAGTTTGGGATGTGTCCTCCGACTGCGCTGCTGAGGGCTAACCACCGCTGACACTAATCTTTGGCTTCCTCACAGCTACTGAACTCTGGAGCTTTGTGAAAAATATTACTTTAAAAAAAAAAAAAAGACTTTAAATGAGAAGTGGAAGTATTTCCTTTAAATTCACAGAAGTAATTTAGGACCTAGAGAAGCTTCTGGAAAGAAAAAATGCAGACAGCCAGTGTGGATTTATTTCAGCTAACAGGCTTTTGTAGCCTCTTGTCATCAGCGGCAGATGTGTTCATTTTAAAACCAACCAACCAACCAAACTCCTGAAAGAATTTCAAATACAGTTACGCCTGCCCACTGGGGCAACAAATGCATATAAAGCAAAAAACAGCCCTGAATTTTGACATGTGAAAGCCTGCCCCCCACCCCAGTACTCATTTTCCCCTCAACAGGCCCCCGTTTCTCCTTCTTTTTTTTTTTTTTTTTTTTTGTCATTCTATCCATGGGTCCTGGTGTCACTTTTCTGTCCCCTCTGACACACTGCTTTAGGCCATCCTGGCGGATCAGGGGTCGAGGTCATAAATGCCACACCCCTTATCAGGGCAGGGGCCACCCTGGGCTGGTGCCACCCCGGGCTGGCTTAGCTGGCAGCAAGGACAAAGGACGGGGCGGAGCAGCAGCGGGCAGCAGCGCGCGCCCTGCCCCTTGCCTGCTGACAGGCAGCCCTGGTAGGCCGTGCCGCTGGCCTTCCAGCCACCCTCGTTTTCTGGAAGCTTCCGCCGTGGGCCTTCGCAAAGTGCCCGCAGCCAAAGGCTCACCCGCGCAGGAGGGCCCAGCACCACCACCCCTGCAGCCCATCACAGACACTGGAGGGAGGGAAACCTGCAACTAAGCACTACTGGAAGACTCCAGGGGTACCCAAAGTGCTCTTTAAGCACGTCAACAGCACTGCCAGAGGCACCCTATGGGGTGCATACCCACGCTAGCATGCTACTCATACATCACAGGCTCAGAAGTTTGCTTCTGAAGTGAACCTCTCCATTTCCCCCACTCACCACACCTCGGTTCCCGTGGGGAAGGAGTCTCAGAGCACAGGCACGGAGGCCCTCCCGTAGGCTGAGCTACACGGGAAGATGCACTCCAGGAGCTCCAAGGGTATTATAACGCACAGAACTGAAGTAGAGCCAGGCTGAAGTACACCTCACCAAAACACGCAGGATCACTGTTGAATCGTTAGCACAAACTTTTCCCCTACAAACCCGCGTCTCATCACAGTACTTGCCCTCTTTTCCGCACCTGCTTCCCTGCAACACACATCCCCTCCGCTGCCCCACTTCTGTGGGCATATCCCTACATACCATCCTGGAAAGGGTTAGACTCCCAGGCACTTCATCGCTTTACTTCTGAGCACCCCGATTCGTTCCTCATCAATATATTGGGAAACACTGCATATCAGCTTTTGCCTGAAACAGCGCTTTGTCTCTAACACACAAAGCACTGAAACAATAGCGTGGATGGTGAATGAAAATGAGATTGCAGACAGACTTACCTCTCAAGCCAACAGAATTCCAGTCCATCTACTCACGTGTTATACAAGTCCTCAGAGAGTCACATGCTAGGCACTCCTCTAGGTACGCTGGGTCACACACCAGGGGAGGATAAGCGCGTTTTTAACTAGTAACACACATCCACTCCGCATCACAGGAATAGTCTGTTGACCTGCAGATTTTGGCACACTGCCTTCTCTAGGCAGAAAGGCAGTGACTACATGCTGCCCTGCAACTTGAGATCAGGGATACAAATGCCACAACATGGGAGTGTAAAGCGGAGGCAAGAAGAAAGAATCAACTCTGCGTTCACCCCATTAGGCTTATGCAAGTCTGGAAACATCCTGTGCAAGTCAGAGCCACTGCAGGAGTCTAGAGAAGAAAACACCTAGGCTCCAGTGTTCACACCTCCAGCCCAGTTCCTGTCTGACTGGCCAGATCAGCAGCCTCTCCGCTTTTGTCCCTTAGTAACTTCTGGGCTTATGTGCCCATTTCAACTATAACCAACACAGGACAACAGTTACCCAAGGATAACTACATTCCTGAAAGTTTTATGGCCACAGGCAACTGGATAAACTGGCATGCCTGTGGTTAAAAAAGCTTCAGATTTTCTCTTGCCAGGCCAAGGTTTAGTCAATCAGCACAGTGGTAGCCAGTCAACCCACACCATCAGTCACTTCACATCTTCTCCAGGCGGCCGCTGGGGCCCATGGGAGGAAGAGTATTTGGGGACACAGGCCAAAAGCATTACAGTGGGGAAGAGGTACCTCTAGAGATACTACGTTTGGAACACATAATTCAGCTCCACATGAAACAACTTTAGTATCGCATGATTTCCAAAAGGAATGGCCAAACTCAGTAACATATGAGCAAACATGCACGTTTGTGAGAAAACACCAAGTTCTGTTCATTTGCAACTAAAAACATTCATCCCTTTCAGGGATTTAATCTGTTTGAGATCACTATAGAATACTTGTATTAATGATCAGCCTGGAAGAAAAGAGGGTGTATCTGTGCCTCCACTGAGAAAAAGGCTGCAGCATCAGCTAAACCCTTACAACATACAAGGGCATCTACAGGCAGGGAGCAGCCACCAGACAAAAGCAGAGGAAAAAAGCTTTATTAGTCCCACTGTTCAGTCTCATGGGCCTACTTAATCACTTGTTTTCTCACTCAGGAGCCAACCAACCCTAACTTTGCCCAGCCTGAGGCTAGCTTAACAGATAATGTGATCTGGCATACGTCAGCATCTCAGGAGCACCCCTTCCTCTTCTCCCAACTATTTGCTCCTCTCCCACCAAAGTCTTCCCTGTTGTTCTTAGGCACATCAACACACTCCCTCCTTGGGGAGATGTTTTGTCTTACCCTCCCTTGAGCTGGCAAGCAGAAGATCTCAGAAATGCCAGCACCAACTCTTTTAGCAGCAGTGTCGGCATATGCTGGCTTGAAGTATTTGTCAGACTGCCCTAAAACATCAAAGCACAAGGTCTCCATGGTCCAGCTGCTGCCCAGCTTTTTTTCCTTTTCTTACTGATATTTTTCTTCACAGAGCTTAATGAATACAAGCAGGCATCACACCTAATTATTATTACTATAATTACTGCTAAATCATTAAGCAATTTATCAAAGTAAAAGTAAAATCTACAGTTCATAAATTTTCCAAAATGGATGACTGGGTAACAGTGCCTGTCTTTATAGTTAAGACTGCCCAACGCTGTTCTTTAAAATCATCGCTTCATAAATCACAAGTTTTAAATAAAAGTTTTCTGTGACTGGTTTTAATTCAGTGGAACTTACATTGAACACAAAACCAGCAAAGAACTATTTCAGAAAACAGTGAGAGAAAATGTACAGACTTGCCCACATTCAGTAAACTCTACTCCTTTGCACATTTGTCTAATTCTAGTTCTAGTGTCTGATGGGGTTAAAAATAGGGACAGGGATCACAACAGAAGACAGAGTGATACATAGCTATACATAAAGACTTCACCAAATATGGTTGAACAGCAACCAATGGATATTCTTAATTGACTGTGCTCAGTACTTCAACACTTGTCCCAGCAACTTCTTGATGTGCCACCTGCATTAAATATGTTTCCAGTGTGGTTAGACTCAGGAAAAACATCCAGCTCCACAGAAATCATGGTAAAATTGGTAGCTCTGCATTTTATAAGCACGTTATTTAGCCTCACAGCATGGTAGAACAAGTTCTCTTTGAAATCCTCACTTTATAACGTTCTGCTCAGCTTCCCCTCACACTCGCTTGGGTTGAGGCTTTACTTCACAACCTTTGTTAACAAACAATGCCACATGCTGCTCTTTTAAGAGGCCTCATTTTACAAGTCAGGTATCTGAGTATTTGTTACAATGGGAATACAATTAAATTTCGCTAATTCTTCAGTTTTCTGTTTTTTTTAAAGGGAAAATTTAAGACAAAAACACTATTTCTCACTCATGCAATGCCAGAACTTGGAAGTTAGAATACACCAACTTCAGGCTCATCATTCAAACCTAACCCCATTCTCCTGTGCCTATGTGGTATCATTATCATGATTAATTACATGAGCATACACTACACTATCCTAAGGACGGTCTTCTTAGTGGGCACACAAAGTACACGTTTCTTGTGGAAAGAGACAACTGTCCACGCTTATTAATCTCTATGAAAGAGTGATCTCAACACCTACCATGCGACAGTTAAGCAATGCAAGGGATGTGGAACTATTACTTTCTCTTGATTTTTTTTAAACTACATTCCAGTACTTTAAAGGGGGCCTACAGGAAAGATGGGGAGGGATTCTTTAACAGGGAGTGTAGTGATAGGATGAGGGGAAATGGCTTTAAACTGAAAAAGGGCAGATTTAGATTAGGTATAAGGAAGAAGTTCTTTACTGGGAGGGCGGTGAGGCCCTGGCACAGGCTGCCCAGAGAGGCTGTGGGTGCCCCATCCCTGGCAGTGTTCCAGGCCAGGCTGGACGGGGCTTGGAGCAACCTGGTCTGGTGGAAGGTGTCCCTGCCTACAGCGGGGGGGCTGGAACTAGGTGATCTTTTGGGTCCCTTCCAAGCCAAACCATTCTGTGATTCTGCATTAAAGGAAAGAAAAATTAAGATTTCAACATAAAGGCAAATCAATCAGGTAAGTGTCATGAACAGTTCCCATATATTCCACTGCGTTTTTAAATTATTTTCTTTACATGTAGTATTGATGTTATATACAGCACTGTTAAACACACCAGTCTTCCTTCTGTCTGAAAAGTTCATAGTTGTATGCTTCCAAATTTCTAGCAGAAGAAACATCATCTAAAAGCAAGCATGTTATCCCAGGTGGAGTTTTCAGATCTTGTTAGGAGGGTGGGCACCTGAGTTTTATACCCTTTCAGAATTAGAAAGTATGCAAAGTATATAAATCAACAAAATATATAAATCACCAAGACTACAAGTTAAATATCATTATACTATAATGATTTATGTATGTATTTATTAGAGCATCATTCCTGCAAACTCCTTACAATAGTCGATCTGCTTCAAAATCAGCACGTGCAAAACAGACAAGACCAGAAGTCAGACTGAACCAAGTACCTATCATCTTCAGGTAACCTAATCACCCCTCCTGCCCCCTTCCCAACCCCTTAGCCCCGCAGTTAAAAACTGTCTTATGGCGGGAAAAGGCTTAGATAACAGCCTAACATTTCGGTGACTATTCCTTTTATAACAGCTTGCAGAGAAAGAACAACATTTATTTTGTGCTTACATTTATTTTCACAGTAACAGTCAAGTGCAGCCTAGGAGCTCTAGCTTCTGCAGCTGACAGCAAGAACTGCTTTGCCTCGGGAATGGCTTAAGAACACCAAATAAAACATGGGCTCTAGAGAAACAGACATTAAACAAGTTCAAACACATATTTTATATGTTGGTGTGTACAAAATATAACGCTAAAAAACCTGGATGAGAAAGTTAAAGAACACATGCCCAGCCAGACTCCATCACCACCAATCATTTCAACATAGTTTAAATCCTATTCAGGCTCTACTATAACCTTTCAGGGGGAAAAAAAAAAAAAGTCAATTCACAGGAACTACAGCAATTATTACAGCTGGGAACACCATTCTCACAAACAGATTCTTACAGTGCTGCTTTTTCCAAAACACAAAATCCACACCTTGGAGGTAGGATTCAACACAGGTCTATAGTGCAGAAATCTTACGTGTGACTATAAAGGTAACAGAAACAGGTGGGTTGATGGTTCAATTCATCTCAAGAGAGCATGTAAAGTCAGTCACAAACTCTGCATGGTTTATGTCTGTTATGTGTACAAGTACATTCACTTAGAGTGCTGCATCACATTCTTTGCTTCACACGAGCAAACTCATGAACTCCCCTCCGCTATTTTTCCAGCTAACAGCCTAGAACCTTGCACAACAAACCACATCTGTGACAAATGCCGTTCTGTATTTTTAACATGCTCTCAATGTATGCAAACAGCAAAAACAGAACTATAATAAAAAGTACCAACACAGTACCAATGTAAGTAACGTTACACAAGAGCAATTAATAAAGTCACCTTATCTGTGGTTAAAACACTGCTGCCAGCGTCCTCTATATGAGCTACATGGCACTACTAAAATTCAAAAATGCCTAGCTAGTTAGCTTATATTGTTGGAGTCAAAGGCAGCCTTGGATAACTTAGCTGAGACCGGTATAGGTACAGCATTTATCACACGAGTTTGTACCGTTTACTTCCTAAAGCAACTTCACATCAGAATCTCCGGATGTCAAAAATAACTAAGAAACCGCTAATGTTGCCACAGCAGCCCTGACAATGCCTGGCTTCAAAGAACAAAAGAAAACAAAAACCAACAAAAACCCCAACACACACACGCACACTCCCTGATGTTACAAGCACCAAACATTTAATATAAATATGTCAGTGTACGAGATACTTCCTGAATGCTCTACTGAATTACTCCAAGGAGAAGTGAGATAACATCAAACTTTAGTCTGTTTCTGTCAGTGCAGTGCTTGCACTAGAGATGATTATAGTGTTAGTAATGAAATAAATAAAATTGCAAGACAGAATAGTGATTTGTTATCAGTCAATAAAACCCTTGCAAATAACAGTGACCATGGTTACATAAAACATCCCCATTAGAAGAACACACTGCACCTGCTGAAGGTAAAACCAGTGATTTCCTAAGAAAAGAAAAAGAGGAAAACAGTATTTAGGAGCAGAAGCAATTACAACGCACACATGATATTTTTTATTTTGTCTTATTTGGCATTCCAGCAAATGTAACAAAAAGGCTTCTCATCAAAACACAGATTACTAAATCACAGCAGGATAGCTAGCACCATTCCCCATGCCATGCAGAGAGAGCTAAGAATGGTCCCAGTGCATCACACCTGGAAGTAGCCCTCAAGGGATTCATCCCAGCTCCTGGGAATCAGGGAAAGCTTCACTATAAACTTCAGTGAGAGTAAGGTACAGCTCACGCTTATTACAGTATTGGTTCTGTGCTTCACTGCTGAAACGTGCACTTTCTTGACAGCAAATATAAATTCCTGTTAGACTTAAAATGTTACACTGATCAATGGCATAAGATATCAAATCAGACTGGTCTTAATACAAATAGGAATCTAATTTAAATGGTATCAGCATAGCCCCCAGCAGAGGATGCGATGTTCAGTTTTATTTATTTTGGTAAATACGGATGTTCCTATGGCCTGCCAGTGACACTGCGCATGTCCAAATGGGAAGTCAAGTTTGAAGTTCAAAATTGGCCTTTTGCTTTTCTGCTTGGGAACACAAAAGCAGTAGCTCCTGGTATGCGATCCGCTACACACCACCTCAAACACCACACTCGCCCTCTTCCAATGGCTGCTTTAAGAACTAGGGAAGCTTTGGATGATTCTCATTTAGCTTACTTAGCCAGAAACGACATTAAAACAAAGATGAGAGAATGAAAAGCAAACCTTATTTATACAGACAAACGACAGTCTGAAGATTAACAGAAAAGTTCTATTCAAAATTCAATTATAGCACTGAAACCTAAGAACAAGCCCACTGGAATTATTCTGTACATGAGAGGGAGCAGCTCAGAATCGGGATCACACAGATCACAAACATGTGTGTGACCTTCCTGATTAAGGATATTTTATCTTTAACTAGGTTAGATAGTCAGAAAAGTGGGCATAAGTTTGTCCATTAGCCATTATGAGGCTAGGAAAAAAAGCACTTGCCTAGATATGGGAGAACCAGGAAAAAAGAAAAAAAAAACAAAACAACACTCACAAATTTTGTGAAGAAAATTCTCATTATATGGTTTAAATTAGGACTCTATATCAATATTGAATCTGATAGAAAATACAAAAAGAACATGCAACAAAGGATTAGTAGTTCAGGCTACAAAATCAGTTAAGAAAATCAAAAAGAACATTGAGTCGCACACCATTATTTAAGCGTGGGGAAGAATGTAACATTCCTCTCTTGTCATTTGTGTTTTGAAAGTAAATTGGATGTTTTTTTTTTTACTTGCTATTTCAGAGTCATGGCATTTCATAACCACACTTATTTGAACTTTCCGTAACTACATCCGACACAGCGCATAATGCTGTTCTCGGCAAAATAAAAATTCTGATTTCCTTTGCAAGTAGGCTCAGTTCAGCAGGATCAAATTTATAACATTAATAAATCACCAAAACCTAAGATAGCATCTCAAAACAGTGTAATATATATAAGCCTTAGCTATGTTTTACAAACACATTAATCATGAATAGATTGAATAGGCCCATAGTAAAGTGATCCTTCATCCGCATCCATCCGATTTCCTTCCAGTGGTTGATAAAATATTCTTAAAGCAATATCCTACACTATTTCCACCATGCTTTGCCAAAGTTTCTCAGCAGACCCTGGTCTTCAGAAATCATTTGTCAGACATTTAGGTGCAAGCGAAACATCAGTCAACCCATGACATACACCTTGGGTGCTCCCTTCTGCTGCCACCACCACCACCACTGTAAAGGATTCCCTGCGGCACTGCTGAATTTTCAAAGCAAAGTGAGCTGCAAATCAGATCTGTGCCTACATTAGCACAACCTGCCCAGGAGTGGATTTACACACCAAAGCAGGCAATTACAAGGACCCAGCATTCATACTTTTAGTGGTTTGGTGGGTTTTATTTCAAACCAGTGTCCTGGTTTCAGCTGGGATAGAGTTAATTGTCTGCCCAGTAGCTGGTACAGCGCTGGGTTTTGTGTTCTCAACATTCTGCTCCTACTAAACCCCCTGATGTTTTCAGTTGTTGCTCAGTCGTGTTTAGACTCAGTCAAGGACTTTTCAGCTTCTCCTGCCCAGCC